>VNJO01008688.1:0-13401 GCA_008042535.1 Drosophila tani | reverse complement strand
AAAAAAACACACACTCTCGAGAAAAGCAAAGTAATGTAAAACAACAATTAAAAAATTAATAATAATAATAATATCAAGTGGGAAAGCTACAGTCGAGTGTGACCGACTGTGAGATACCCGGTACCCAAAGCATTGTGGGTTAAATTAAATTAGACATGGACATGGAAAAAAATGTTGAGAAATGAAGACAAAGAGCGTCCCCAACATAATTTTTATACCCAAATGTATGTTGAAGCACCCCCTATCTATGGTTTTTTTTTTAATTTTTTGGAAGGGGCCCGTATAATAGAAAATTACCATGAAGACAAATGCTGCTAGCAACATGTTGAGCACAGCAGAAGAAGACATACACAGAAACTTTATTATTCCATGTTTATCATCCGATTTTACTCAAATTTTCAGAAAACGTCCGCGAATGCATTTTTATTTATTTTGTCTTTTTACTTTAAGCCGAAATGAACGACTATAACTTATGTAAAGTTTTTTATGAATTTCGGGGGCGGAAGTGGGAGTGGCCATCTGCGTGCAACGGACTAAAATGCTTTCACCAAATTTAGTGGCTCTAGCTCTTATAGTCTCCGATATCTTTTTACCAGCACGGACAGATGGACAGACGGACATGGCTAGCTAAGAATAAATATACTTTTTGGGGTCGGAGGTGCCTCCTTGTGCCTGTTACATACTTTCTTATTTGGCACTAACTTATAATACCCTTGTACCCTATGGGAACCGGGTATAATAACTCAATAATAACACTTTCAATATAATAAAAAAATAAAAAAAAAAATATTTAAGAAAATCATTATCATTTTGAAATGCACCTTAGTCAACTTTTTTAAGGAATATCGAAGTTCTGTCAATTTTTATAACATTTACCTAGGCATTATACATTTCACATGTAGACTTTTACAAGTTCTTGAAAATCAACCGATCTTCTATGGCACCTATATGATATATATGTATGTATATGTAGATATATGTAGCTGTTCGATCCTAATGAAATTAAAACAGTAATTCTAAAACCGTGAAACTAGCTATGTATGAATATCTCAAAATATAGAGTAATACTTAGAAAACGATCGTTCCTATGACAGCTTTATGATATAGTTGCTTGCAAACGAAATAAGACAGAGAGACTAGATTGCGTAGAAACCGACAGACAGACAGATAGACAGACGGACATAGCGAGGTGGGCTTGACTGGTGATGATGATCAAGAATATATACATATACTTTAAGGTTGAAAGATACCGCCTTCACTGCATTGTAAATATCTTGACAAAACTATAGTACCCTCCGCAAGGCTATGAAAAAATTCTGATATCAAACCAAAGTGAATTTTCAAATTGGCACGTTGTTTTAAATTTTCTGGTTAATTTCAATGTTTTTAAATTTTTAACTAAGTGCCGAATTAATAATTTAATTGGATATTACAAAATTTCTGAGTTAAATGTGCGTTTGCTTTTGTTTTATGTCGTTAAGAGGTTTTTGTCTAATTAAAATAAATACTGTTAAAATAATTTTAATAAAATAGCTGTAAGTTTAAAGCATGTTTCGTCTTGCGATCACTGGATTGAACTAGCTTTTGTTCTTCTCTACGATCTTAGGCGTTGGGGCTGACTGCACTGGCGGCCACCGTCGACTCCTAAGGTTCGTTTAGGGCCTCAGAGCGTTGGCGCTAGGCTGCTTCTCTTCCTAGATGCCCCTTTCCTCTCTGGAAAGCCTAAAAACCTAAACCAAATTTGCAACTTTTTGTCGAAAAAGCCAAAAGTTAAGAATATGTATGTGAAAACCTGAGGACATCGGCCAATATTCGCAGCAGTTGCTTAAAACTAAAATTGTTACCACATAAGTTTGAAATAATTTATTACAAAAAATTAGTACTATGTGAGATTTGCTTTTTGAATTGCAGCTTAACCATTTAATAAAAATATAAAATCTGATCATGGAGCTGCTTACAGGCCAAAGATGGTATATTTTCTTGTACATATTAGATTCGTTACTTTTACAAAAATTAATAAATTTGTTTTTATGTGGTATTTTACTTAAATGGTATTACAAATGTAAGAATAAATGTCTTTTATAATCATAATTTTTTTATAAACAATTTCAGATACTTGAGTGCACAGCAAATAGCTTAACGACCAAAATCTCACGTAGATAAGGCAAACTTTAAAAACAATTTTCGGCGAGTCGCTTTGGGTGTGCAGAAAATGGGGCCATCAAATTCGAATGCCGTACATTTCCTGTAAATTATTGACACCTTGTGACATAATGTAGGTTTGTAGTTATGCTTTTAGAAAAACAATCTCCAGCATGTGCATTTTAGTTGGGACTAGTTAATAGTTAATTCAACTAGGAATTTCTAAGCATATGTTGTATGGTTTTGTTGTGTATGAGTGTACGAGTATGTCTGTGGTTTAAGCTTGTGAGTGAATATTAATTTAAATTAGGTGTATACGTAGAGAGCGTAGCATGTAGCACGTAGCTTCTCGAAGTAAACACTATTTAGTTGCTGTTGTTAATAGAACTATCGGCGACTATCTGCGTATGCTCGGCAGTGCCATCAGAAAAAGTTTGATTTGATTTGGTCGCCGCAGCCAAAGCTTCACGACGCTGTCGTTTCAACTCCAGCAACTGCTTTCTTTGGGCATCTCGTTTCAATGCCGCAGCCGAATTTTTCGAAGACGACAGGACAGGTACACTCGCCTTTGTGGTTGATTTGACTCTTAAAGCTCCAGATCTTATCTGTTCTGCTTTATTGGGTGAAGTGTCCAATGCTGAAGGCTCAGCTGTGCGCTGGTAAAATCGGAATTAATCATTTTAGTTGTCATTCACATCAAATTAGATGTTGTGTATAACCAACCTTCCAATTGTTAGCTTTCAGCTGCTCAATATCTGCAAAAATTGAATCCAAGTGCACCACCTGCAAGTAAACCATGTCCCAAAACCCTTGTAAATCGTCTGCGGTTGTTGGAAACTCGTCCTCCGGCGAACGATTAAGATTGTTGTGGCATAAACCTGCAAAAAAATATACAATTGCTTTCCCGTACTGCGATACTGTCTAATTTTTTATTCTTACCTTCGAATTGTTTCATTTTTTGTGATACCAAAAGTCTTGCCTTTCCCGAGGCTGATCGAAGCAATCCAAAAGTATCTTCCGCGATGCTAGGATTATTCTACGGATTGTGAAAAATTAAACTAGTTGGCGAACTTGGACTGTATTTCCTTTACTCACATCCAAGGCGTCTGTGTATTTTTCGGCAACGGCGGCCAGCGCCAACAAACGAATTTGTTCCTCTTTGAGTAATTTAAGAAAATAGTTTCCGTCTTTAACGGTTGGTTCTAACACAAATTTAGTTTTGCCGTTAAGCTCCTCTGACTCCAATTGGACCTGTTCTAACGGCTGGTGGTCAACTACATCAATTGGCTCTAGTTCTGGCCTTGCCTCATCATCTTTTGTATTGTGGATCTCAGGAGCAGGCGAGAAACGAGGGGTGGCACCCCTCTTTGGTGAAACTGTCGGCAGCTGGGCTCGGAACTCTTGGCTCAGATGCCGGAACACTGGCAAGTCCACCTCCCCGTTTTTCTCTGAAGACAAAGATGGAGGGTCGACCAGCCGCAGCATTGCGGTTTGTGAGCAGTTGTTTAGCTTTTTTCGGAACTCCCCATAATCCTTGCTGGGCGAAAGTTGTTTGAATTTAAGTTTCAGCTCCGAGCTCTGTGCGGACTCTACTTTCAGCTGCTGCCTGCCCGAGGTACGAGCCTCTGCCGCTGATGGAGAGTGTCCGTGCTTCTTGGGGCTGTAGAACCCCTGGGCTAGGGCACCTGGACCGTAAAGACGTTCCACCCGCTGTTGAATAAAGCTGCTGGTGCCTCCGTCCTTTCCATTGCTATTGATATGTTCAGGGTCGGGTCCGATTTTATGATTGCGGCCGTTACTGTTACCATTGACCTCGAATGGGTACTTACTGATCGGGGAGGGCTGTTTTATAAGCGGCATGCTATGCAGAATCGGGGCAGCCAGGGAGTTGTTGCGCTTGCAGTACTGCAGGCCGCTGGACGAGGGACGGATCGGTGAAACCTCGCGCGACTTGTTGATATCCTGACGGATCTTCGAGTCGTATGTTGTCAAATTGGAATATCCGTTGACGCAGCAGGCCAAGTTCAAATAACTGGGTTTTTTCTCGGCTGCATCGATACTGACATCTGAGGCTACAGCAGCGCTGTCGGGGCATGCATCGAGGCCAGCGGTTTTTGAGGCATGGACGGACTCCACGGCCGCAGGCGACAGCACCATGTGCACCAGACCCGTACCGGGATCTAAGTAAGTGGTGGTTGTTTGTTGGGGCGAGCGGAGAGTACAGCGCTCCCGGAGTTTGGCGGTGAACTCGCGGGTGATGTCCTTTACGGAGAGCGGAGTGGGAAAGTTTAGGCTGCCACTGGTGTCTGAAAGGGCGTAAGTTAGGACAGAGGTGAGCAGCGTTTACAAAGTCAAACTTAAAGGTTATAACTTAAAGGAGCAATCAAACGATAACAAAACCAAAACGTGCGCAAGGTTGACTCCAACAAAAAACAGTAAATTGTCAGATTGAGCTTAGCCATCATCAGCTCATATACCTGATATGTCGGAAGAGTCTGCGTCTACATCAAGGGAACAGCTGCCAATCGAATCCTGGCTGCGATCCATGAGAACTTTGTCTGTGGAATGGAATTTATTCTTTTTCATATGATCGCCGAGTAATTTTAACTATACGCAATCCTAAAACGGGTGAGGATTTAAAAACTGATTGTTATTTTTTTCCGGAAGGCCTGACTAAGAAACTGAAGCCCCACCCAAATCCCCGCCGATCTTACGCCTACGTTTGTTCTGCTTTTCATCGAAATATGGAAAATGCATGGAAATAAAACATAACTCTTGGGCTAGGGACACACTAGCGGCGGTGGCTAATTATTTTCCATTAATGCAAAGCAGAACCGCGACCATATGTACAACTGCGCTGTTTGAATTTGCTCGTCAAAACAAATTTGAGCCGGAATATCAGAAGAATGAGCAATAACAGCGCCAAGCCTGGCCTGGTCTCCGCCTTGCTGTTGAGAGTGAGTGAGGCGACGGAGAGCCGCAGCTCGTTAGATGGGAGCAGCACTAACGGCATTGTCATCAATATTGCCAGTTCCGCTTTGCTGGCGCTTTACCGTTTTTTCGCAATGTTGTGTCTTCTTTCTCCAGAGACAGCACAAACACAGCCGCATTCTCTGAAGTATATACATGTATGTATGTATGTACATATGTATGCATAAATACAGATGTGACCGTTGGATAGCTCGACTTGAAGCGGATGATAGTTGGCACAAGAAACCCACTCTTACAATGTCCAAGACAGACGGAAACCGAGTTGAACACGTATATGCACACAAGGCACAACTATTTATAATGCGGTTGTTTAGCAAAGACTACATAGGTAGTCGAAGTGGAAAGTAGAAATACAAATGTACTAAATGGAGCTCGCACACGCATTTGATTCTATTTTGGGCGCTTAAACACATATCAATGACCTTACACAGCAAACGCAGAGAGAGTTCCTAGTGCAGTAAGGGCCAATTCGAGTCCTCCAGCTGGATTTAGTGCCAGATTGCAACCAACACAAAAGTACAAAAAAATTACTTTGAGCAGACTATCAGCAAGCGTGACCGCGACGGACAAATCGAAAAATACCATTTATCCCGCAAAAATATACTAAAATATACTGCTTTAAATTTCACAATATACCGTTGAAATACCATAAAAATGTCAATTAAAACGGGGAATATTTGAATTGGGTATACATATAAATATAAAAAAGATATTAATAAAAAAATAATGACTTATTATACATATATAGAAGTACGTAAGATTAGTTCATTTTTTGTTTTATTTTATATTTCAAAATCAATATTTCGATTCAATTTCTTCTTTCTTCTTTCAATTATGGAAAACCTTAAAAAGTAATTGAGTATAATTACTTATTGCAAATAAAATTAAAAACAAATAAATATTTCTGTGTAACTTTATATTATTATAGATATTAAAATTTAAAATAAATAGCTAAGACATAAGGAATCCCGCCGCCCTTGAAATGAAAAAAAAAACCGATTTCCCAATTTAATGAATAGGTTAAGATCTTGACCACATCTCAACTAAAATTCAGGAGTAATATCGATTTGAAGGGGGCGCTCTATATTTTTTCTGCAGAAAAAAAGTTTGATTTTATACCACGTTTTATGGTTGCGAGGCCGCATAACCCCTTAATGGTACCAATGACCCAAATCAAATTAATACATTGTCTATGTACATATGTATATAAAGGCGATTATTTAATTTTTATTTTTTATCTTACTTCAACATAATTTTGTTTTTTAGCAAAATGTAGCTTTTTTTATAGCTAAATCCGACTGTTCATCACACCTAGCAAAGTTAACAGACCATCTAAGGGCGTTGTCCAACACTGTACCTTTAATCTAGTAGACAACCGGCCAAAACTGTATAAAAAATTTCTCACATTACTTTACTTTGAAAATCCACGATTTCTGGATACTTTGATACTTTGGACGGTCAACTTTATAAAAAAACACGTTTTGATTTTCCAACGAATTTTTTTCGAGTTTTTTGATTGAAATTTCCACTTTTTTCAAGATTATCGAGCCATAGCAGTGCTATGATAGCACACAAAGTACTTATCCAATCTACAGCTATTGCCAACTAATTACAAAGATGACTATGGTGGTGGTCTTTGTATCGATAAGAATCAAAAAACAGAGTTAGGAGGTCAGTATTATGCCAAATATATTCTAGAAACATTACTCTTCAGTAAATAATAGAGATCTATCAATATCCTGAGGAGCCCAAGAGAACTAATTTTTATACCCAAATGTAAGTTGAAGCACCCCCTCTTTTTTTTTTTTTTTTTTTTTTTTTTTTTTTTAAATTTTTTGGAAGGGGCTCCGTTAATAGATAATTACCAAAAAAAAATTTCAAAGTCAAATACAAAATTTCATAATACAATAGTTACATAGCATATCTTAGCGTTTTCATGTTAAAACCGACCAGAAAACTGAAAAAACTAATATTGTTGTATTTTTTGGTATTTAAAAAGGCATTTTTATATTTTATTTACCGCATGCAAAACATACGAAACGCGTCTGGTAACCCGCTTTACAGCAAAGATCTGTGTGATCTTCCCCTCACTAACAAATATACGTTGCCAAACACAAATATGAAGCTATTCAAACAAAACCGGGAGGTAAAAACATGACGGAAAACGAGTGTGTTCGCGAGATTATCTTTTCAATTATCGAAATAAAACTACTTTGTTAAATTTGGAAAGTGGGGTCCTAAATTAAAGCTACATTAACCCATTTTAAAATACACTTCTTGGCTATTTCCTTCAAATTCGCTAAGTTTTGCATTTCTTTACATGTAGCCGAGAAGCACTGTCGTTTTCTGTGTGTTCGCGAGAGCATGGTTTTTGCCAATTAAAAAAAACCTGATATGCACCGAGGCTGCTTTTAGCCAGAAAGCGTAGGAAGGTGTGATCGCGATTCTGGAAAATGCCCATATCCTAGAATGAACATTCGAGTTAAGTCTTATTTATTATTATTTATTCAAGTATTACCCCAAAAAGTTTCATTTAAATCCCAACGACAGTTTTTTGAGAAAATCAGTCATCAGTGGCCAAGCCTATGGAACCCTTCCATACAAAAACAAGTAAGAAAGCTACACTCGACTCTGCTCGACTGTAAGATACCCGGTACCTAAACGTTTGTGCTTTACACTGAAATGCAATTTTAAATTGTACATACATTATCATACTCTACTTCGATACTTCTTAAAATAAATCGCCTCTCGAATTACCTCCCGACCTAAAAAATGTAATGTCATCAATGATACATTTTATAAGGACGCATAAAAACTCGATCGATCGGCGTCAAAAAATGAATTATGTTATTTTTTGTCATTTCTTGCTCCATTCTTTTTTCATTTCTTATGCAGTTGGCGCCATTATTGTCTTATTATTGTTATTCTCACATTTTTTCTAATATCGGATAATTATCCGATTGTATTTAAATTTTTAGAAAACGTCCGCACTCATACGTAAATTTATTCTATTTATTTACTTTTAACTAAAAATAAAGAATATATTTGTTTAAACGTTTTTTATGATTTTAAAACAATCTAAATCTGCGTGCGTTTGAGAATAAAAAAAAACACCTCTTAAAAATTTTGTGATTCCCAATTTTGTGACGATTAATAGCTATTAAAAAAAAAATATTACATTCTCTTATAATACCCTTGTACCTTATGGGTACCGGGTATAACCAGCAGCAAACATTTAGTGTCATAAAACTCTTTTCTCAGAGAATGAGCCAACATGCACGGCTTATAGGCATATTGGGGATCGAACTAAAAATATTTGGAAAAATTGCATTAATAACGTATCGACAGATTTGAGAAAATCTTATTACAGTGGGGCGTTGAAAATAGCTGTTAGGGGAGGCGCGAGCTCTGGAGCTGCAAGCAGCCGTAAGTCAGTGGTTCAACCCTCACTGGAACCACTCTGGTTCCGCATTTAAAATACTGGCGGGAACTAGAAAAACTAATGAATGAATGAATGAATTTAATTAATTAAATTTTAAGACTTGGCAATGTATGTCATTGGCAATTTGGCAAATGCAAGGAAAATATACGATGCGTCGGGGAACCGATAGCTATTTGTCCCTTTCATGTTTAACAATACCGGTTCGACGCTAACTTTCAAAAAATTCTTGCTAAGGATATGGTGTACAATCAGAGTCTCGCATCCATCAAGAACGAAGTAACTTCGAATCATTTCACCAGTCCAACAATTTAGTGGTAGCAGGAGTAGCTGCGGCAACCACTGCCACCACCCAGATGGTGGTTAATTCCACTTGGTTAAATAAAAACAGGCCCTTATCCTGGTCGTCGATCCAGGAAAGCATATTGGACAAGTAATAGGGAGAAAAAGCGGCTGTTGTGCATGGTCGAGAGCATCTGGGCGACGGCGTTGGTGGTCATTGTGCGCCAAATAAGCTATTCCAAAACGAAACTACAAGTCTATGCGAATTGTCTTTCCAACATAAAATAAATAATTGTAAATATAAAGCAGCTGATTTAAGATTGGTATTGGTGTGTGAAAAATGCTTCCCAAATGACACCGAGAAAAAATAAGTCTAATAAACATACAAAATATATATAAATGTATTTTTCTCTCATTGTGTTTCGGGCTTACTTTTTAAACTAAATTTTGGACCTTCAATGTGTTAATTTAAACAGCCCGAAACAAATCGAAACCATCATTACAGTGATCGAAAGAGTTATCTTACTTGACTTGGACTGTGTAGTGGGGCCTCCTCTTCCTCTTCCTCCTTTCCTGTGATCGACGACATATTAAGAACTGCCTCAAATACTTGATGCGATAAAACTTACTTAGGTCTGGGAACTTCCTTACCAAAGCGGCCGCCCTCATTTCCGGCTGGAGTGTACACGGCCACGACGTAGTAGTATCCGTTTTTAGCCTGAGCTTGCCCATAACCCATTTCAGTTGACGAGGCCCAAACCAATGCCGTAAAGTGAAGAGTGTTCTTAGAAGAGCCTGGGTTGTCAAAGTCGTAGTCATCGATTTCGTCATACCAGTCCTGCGAACACTTTTCTGGGTTATGGGAGCGAAAGCACAGGTTTTCGCCGTACTTGCCGCCATGCTCAGAATGTTCTAATGACTCTTTGTTCGCCAGTACCTATGCGTCGCCATGGGGTTACACAAATAGTTTTAGCCAAGCTGGATCTTACCTTAGCATATTCCGCAGCTTGCGAGTTTAGGTCCGCAGATAATGTGAGAGGGGGAGACCCATGCAAGCTCCTAAGCCGATTGTGCACCGCAAGGGCGTCCTCTTCCACTCCGGCCTTCACCGCCGCGATCTGCAATTAACGTTGTGCTCAAACGATTAGTTGCCACCACACATTTTGCATTTATTACCCAATACAGAGCAAATATTAAAATAATTTTTAAGGCTGCCATAACTAATTTTTGATTTTTAAAATACCCTGAGGTATGGGAACCGAGAGGTTTACGGGTTTGTGTCTACTGGCATATACTATGGAGATTGCTTGGACTCGAAAATACTAATCTCTACGATAATTTAAAATTTCTATAACTGTAGCATAATAGAACGTGGAAAGCTAAACAAACACTAAACAATTAAACACACCAAACTACGAGTTCTTTTGGATATCTTTTAGAGGAAAGAACATGAACGGAAGCGGAGCTCTGCATTTTTTTTCTTCAGTGCACGTTTCGGGGCTAACCCCATGTGATATTAGTTTGAGCGAGTAACCGCCACAAGGACAAAGGTTAATGCGATGAGTTCTGATCGTCAGCGGCAGTGGTTTAACTCTATTAGGGCCACGCCCCCAATCCACATGTCCTGCATCGGATATTAAATTCTTGCTCCTGCTGCCACCGCCACAGCCAGTGGCTGTTGCTATGGAGCCGTGGCAATAAAAGTTTAGCTTTTTAGCAGCCATGTGTGTTCTGGTCCTTTATGGAAGGATGAGCTGCTGCCGCAACGCGTGTGGCTGATGCTTTGGGCCATCATTGTTGACAACAATATCAGTGGCTCTGGAAGCGGCGAAACAAAGCAGGCGGAGCGCGGACAGTGGAACTTACTTTGTCCCTAGCACGGCTTTGGTTTCTGCTTTTTGACTGTAAAATGTCAATTTGGGCCGTGACGAAGATTTATTGTGTTCGGGCTTGATAGTCGCGCCTAAATATCCCGCTCGCCCCACATATTTCCACTATCCATTTCGCTGGATCCATCATCATGAGCAATATATGGTTCGACCATTAGCGCTGGGGAGCCAGCGGAAGTGCCACGCGATGTGATGAAAAATACCCTTGGCAAAGGCTACCAGAACTTTAGAGTTTATGAGTTGAGAACGTAACTGAAAACATTTTATTCCCACTAAAGGAAAATAATATTTTTTTCTTTAAAGAAAACTATTGTTCGGAGTTCGTGAAGAAGATATTTCTTTGCTTTAGGCTTGAACTTTGAAATACCTCAATGTTAAATTGTATTCCCAGTGTTTTTTATTTATTTATTTCCATTTTTTCTAGCCGCAAATCCAATCACAATTTGACCACATTCCCCACGAGCTAAACTATACTGGGAATAAATGGAAAATAGTCGCCAAAGAGTCAACGAGTTGAAAAGCGTTTAAATAAGCGGTCACACTGGAAAAAGATTAAATCTTTTTTTTTCGCCGCCAATAAAATAATTTCCAATAAAAGTGTCAATAAAAGCATAATTAAAATGTTTTTAATGTGTTAAATCGCATATATTGGGCCTCGACTTCACAACTTTTAACAATTTCACATTATCCTCACGGCTGTCGAAGTGCTCCAACCGAGCAGCGACTTTCCCTTCACCCTTCCCCTACATGTTGCTCACGAAATACTTGCAATTGATATATGTACATATGTACATATTTTGCTTACGGAATCACCGATGTTAATTGGTGTGATCTGCTTATCGTTTTATGAAGTTTTTCGCTTATGGATTTTTTTCGTTGATGTTAGTACTAACCTTTACGTGCACAAAGAGAGGGGAAATTAATTCGGCAAACTAAAACTTTTAATTTAAAAAAAAATACAACTTTGATAAAAATCAATGAAATTAAAATCGCGAAACGAACTATTATATTTTTAAATACACATTTTTATAAAAACGAAAAACAATTTTATTTAAAAAATAAATTGCAAAAAATTTTATATCATCTGTTACCGCGCAGTTTTCCATATTGAAGTAGGGTCTGTTTGGCATCATGGGTTGGTATGCAAGATCTTCGATTCCTCAAAAGGCGCACAATTGTTGCAATGTTTTTATTTTTTGTTTGTTTCCTGAATATCTCGACTAATTATACCCTTGTTATACCCTTGCAGAGGCTATTACAATTTTGACCAAGTATTAGCAACGCAGTGGAGGAGGCATCTCCGACCCATCTCTTGATCAGCATCACCAACCGAATTGATCTAGCCATGTCCCTCTATCTGTCTGTCGGTTTCTACGCAAACTAGTCTTACAGTTTTTATACCCGGTACCCATAGGGTACAAGGGTATTAAAGGTTAGTGCCAACCGAGAATGTATGTAACAGGCAGAAGGAGGCATCTCCGACCCATAAAGTATATAGTCTGTCCGTGTGAAACAACAGATCTCAGAGACTATAAAAGCTAGAGCTACCAAATTTGGTGACAGCATTGGAATCGGTTGCACGCAGATCAAGTTTGTTTTAAAATTTGGCCACGCCCACTTCCGCCCCCGAAAATCATAAAAAACGGTATATAAGCTATAGTCGTGATTTCCAGCTTAAAGTAAAAAGATATAATAAATAAGTAGGCATTCGCGGACGTGTTCTGAAAATTTGAGTAAAATCGAATTGTAAACATGAAAGTTATTAAACAATAAAGTTTCTGTGTATGCTTATCTTCTTATCTCTCTCAAAAGCTAAGAACTCAGACACTCGAAAAGGGTTCCGTAGCATTGAGTTAAAAAGAGGTTACCCTCTCGCTCAGGAATACTTTCCGGGTGTCTGAGCACATAGCTTTTGAGAGAGAGTGTCAGTGCGTGTTGCGCAACATGTCCCTGGCAACATTTGTTTTTTTTTTGGGTGTTGCTCAACATGTTTCTAGCAACTTCTGTCTTCATTTCTTAACATTTTCTTTTTTCCACGTTCATGTCTAATTTAATTTAACCCACAATGCTTTGGGTACCGGGTATCTCACAGTCGGTCACACTCGACTGTAGCTTATAAATTATTAAACAAGTGGGAAAGCTACGATCGAGTGTGACCGACTGTGAGATACCCGGTACCCAATGAACCTATGAACATGGAAAGAATGTTGACAAATGAAGACAAATGTTGCTTGAAACAAACAAATGGCGCTGTCAACACAGAAGAAGAAGAAACAAACACAGAAACTTTATTGTTTAATAACTTCCATGTTTTTCATTCGACTTTACTCATTTTTCAGAAAGCGTCCGCATAAACCAATTTATTTATTTTATATATTTTCTTTAAACCGAAAATTATTTTTTCCTAAAATTTTAGGCTATTTTCCCACTTTTTAGGTAATACTTTTTTCTGGGTGAATGACAGCTATACGTATATTTATTTATATATTTCGATCTATTTACATTAAACTAAAAATCACGACAATATCTTAGTTACATTTAACGCGTTTTTCGATGGCGGTTGTGAGCGAAGCCAAATTTAATAGATAGAAACAATGTCATATAATTTGGTAGCTTGATTCTTATATCTGGAATTTATTCTTAACGGATGAATCTGTA
>VNJO01008687.1:0-24049 GCA_008042535.1 Drosophila tani | reverse complement strand
AAAGTTTTGCTGACAGTTTTCTTCGATTGCAGGGGCGTGGTGCATCATGAGTTCTTGTCACAGGGTAGAATAATAAGGAATATTACCGGCAAGTTATCCAGAAACGCCCGGATTTGTGGAAGAACAAAAATTCGCTTTTGCACCACGATAACTCCCCTGCATACACATCGTTGCTTGTGCGCGACTATTTGGTCAAAAACAACACACTAATGATGCCGCAACCCCCGTATTCCCCAGATCTGGCCCCCTGTGACTTTTTCTTGTTCCCTAAACTGAAGAGGCCCAAGAAAGGATGACGTTACGCTACGCTTGACGAGATAAGGACGGCATCGAAGGAGGAGCTGAACAAGATAAAAAAAAGATTTTTTTAAGTGCTTCGAAGATTGGAAAATCCGTTGGCACAAGTGTATAATATCTCATGGAGATTACTTTGAAGGGGACAAAATAGATATTTATGAATAATTAAATCATTTTTGTTTGTAGGGGGGCGATCCTGCCGCTAAAAAATATCCTGAATGTGCCAAGAAATCCCACGGCGCGAAGAGAAGAAATAACCCGTCGAGGTTAGAAAGAAAAAGATAGGGGGCGTCAAGGTAAAATTCAGTGCGTGTGCGCGTCAGCTTTATTTCGCTGCATACATGAAACTAAAACTAAGCTTAAGAATAAGACCGCGCTCCCGCCCGCTTTACTCCGCTAAAGCGAGAGCAGGAGCTCGGCAGCGGCCGACCGCAAAGTTCGGATCCGAATCTGAGGCCCGCGCTCCGGAGCACGGAAGATGCGCGAGAGGGGCGAGCGCGAAAAGCTCGGAAAGCTCAATGAGCGGCGACGGTACAAAGGGCCGCTGACCTAAACATTCCGCCCCCACCTTGCAATCACTTGGGTTGCAACATAGTCGTCCTTCTACGGCTCGTGGCAGGGTCCGGACACGACCCATCCAAACACGATGTTCTGGGCCACTGGTAGGCCATTCTGGATTTTGAAGAAGCCCGACTGCATCACGCTCGGATACCTTTCCGCGCCCAAGACTATGGAGATGGTCGCGGGGAGGTAGAAGCGCTCGTCAGCCAGCGTAATATCCCGGAAGTGGGTCCGCACCGCGTCGCTCAGCTCCCGGATTGGCGTGCGGATGCGCACGTGAGGCTCTATTTTGAAGACGACGTCGAGCCGGCCAGCGCTGTCCCTCTTAGAGCCCACGATGCCCAAACAAATCTGTTTGCCTCCAACGTTGGTCGTCGGAAAGCGGAAACTCGCCACTAGCGACGCATCCATGCAGCTCATAGGCGTGCAAGGATCGATGAGTGCTACCGTGTCAAAGACTCGAGTCCCGGTATCTAACCGCACCAAAGCAGTAGGAAGGAGGTTGACAGTGTGCCGCTGCAGGAGGGACGATATGGACGGAGCGGCCACCGGGGTCTGCGTGGCACCCCGACGAGCGGCGGAAACTTGCTGAACAGCGGCTGAAGAGTGCCGCGGGGTGGAGGACGAGGCCAGAGGAGCGGCAGAAGAGTTCCGTGGAGCGGTAACAGTGCTCCGCGACTGACGTGCCGTTGGACGGAACTGGCGGGAAGGCATCGCAAGTTCGTAGAGGTGCAAGAGCGTGTGGTGATCCTGGCCGCACCTTTTGCAGTGATTACCTAGCCGACATGTTCCGTCGGAGTGCTCGTGGGCCAAACATCTGGGGCAGTACCGGTTGGCAAGGACAGCCCGGAGCCTCTTCTCGGCGCTTAGACGGAGGAACCGACGACAACGCACCGGCAACGGTGCGATTGCGTACCTCGAGAACGTCTGCGGCGCTGGCGCTGCGTGGACGTGGAGACATCGTGGGTGATCTGATTGGCGGAATAAGACAGATGAAAACCGTTGGATCAGTACAGGTAAGAACTACGAATTGGAACTACGACAGGTGTTGTCCCCCTTCATCTCAGGTTCAACCATGGCGAGGAGGGGCCCTCCAACAAGAAAGTGCCCGGGCGTAAGTGCCAACAGGTCAGCGGGGTCTTCGGACATTGGCGCGCGCGGACGCGAATTCAGGCACGCTTCGATCCTAGCCAGAAGCGTGGACAGCTCTTCAAACGTATATTTTCGCGTGGCCGTAGACTTATAAAAGAGGGCCTTAAAGCTCTTAACGCCTGCTTCCCACAAGCCTCCCATGTGAAAGGGCTCCCGGGGGAATGAATTGCCAGAGCAGCTGCACAAAGGTCTTCCCGTTGTCCGACTGAACCTGACGGGGGCATTCTCTTCGGGACACGAATCGAGCAAAAGCGGCGAGAAACTTCTCAGTCGTAAGGTCGGACGTAGGCTCTAGATGGATGGCCTTAGTGGAGAAGCACACGAACACCAACACATACCCCTTGGTAATGAGATAGGCTCGTCCCGTGGAGTTTTTGATGTCGAAGGGACCGGCATAGTCCACACCGGTATAAGTGAAAGTACGGGAAAATGACGTCCGTTCTTTGGGTAGGTCTCCCATGAGCTGCGTTTGCAACTTCGTTTTGTGGATGACGCATACCTTGCACGAGTATATGACGGACTTGACCAAATTCCTCACCCTCGGGATCCAGAACTTTGAACGGATCAGACGGATCATCAGCTGATTACCGCCGTGCAGCGTTATGCGATGCGTAAAATTGACGAGGAGTCGAGACAAATGGCAGTCGTATGGAAGGATGACAGGATGCCGTTCGTCATATTGAAGAAGGCCGTGACCCGGCCGCATGCTCTCATGAGCCCTTGGGAATCAAGGAACGGGTTCAGGTTTTGAACAAGACTGGATGCCGGCACAGGCCGCTTTTGGCTTAAGCAGCCAATCTCAAGGACGAAATGCCTGCGTTGCGTGACAGAAATCAGGAGGCGCTCGGTCTACGCAATTTCAACTTTTTGAGGGCAATGTCTAGCTCAGTTTGAGCCATTTTGGACACAGACCGAGTAAGCCTTGACGAAGGATCAGGGATAGTATTGACGGACTAGTCGCTTTTTGCCCTTGCAATGGCAGTGGCAGCCTTGGCGATAATTGCGACGGCCGCGGAGACGGGGATTGGGATCTTGCCAATCGGATTGATGGGATCGACCGCGGCTTCTTGTCGTCCCCGTGGGCATTCTCGGACTCGGAAGACAGACGGCGAATGCCACAAAGCACCTCGAGTAAAATTTTAGGCAACGTATGTGTTCCGATTGACTTATTGTCAGTTGTCGGAAGGGGAAGCAGATTAAATTCAGGAATAAATTGATACGAATTGTGAATACGGAACCAGTTGGAATTTTTTGTACTAGGACTAGAATGTCGGAATGAAAAGAAATGTCGATTCAGAAACCTATCATGACCCAAGATTGTCTGGCGTGAAAATCGTTTGAATTTATTTATTATATATATATATATATATTCTATTTTCTATTCTATTTTTTTTTTTACGAAAAAAGAACGTTAAGGCAAACAGAGAAGAAAAAAAGAAAAACCCGCGGAGTACGGTCACACTGCTAGTATGTAATGAGTTAAGCGGAGTGGTAGGCACAGTGCAGTAACAACAAGAAAAAAAACGGGACCAGTATCTGGAGTTCTTGTTTTACTTGTTTATATTCATTCTTTCTTTTAGTATGGTTTGCCAAATTATTTGAATGTATTTATTTATTTTATTATTCTGCTGCGAAATTGTTTTTTTTTTTTATATATTATTATTATTGCCTTTTGGGGGTGGCGAAATATTTTCGCTCGCTAACTATAGTCGCAAACAAAACAGACCCGTAATAAAAAATAAATAAATTGATTACTAATTTCGGAAATTTTTTTAGCCGTAAATAATTTTTCGCACGTAATTATTACGGAGCCGGACAGGTGGAATTAAAAAACCTTGGCTTTGGTTCGGGAGAAATGCTTGAATTAAATCGATAGATATATGGTCACACTATTTCGGATATGGATGTGCGCTTTGGTTTCTAACTTTATTAGTAGTTGGAATCTAATAAAAAATCATTCAAGAATTATTTTATTTAAGTGGATATATTTCGTTGACCGCTGCTGTATTTGCCCCGATACTGTTTCGGAGACAATGTGTGTGTGTGTTTATATGTTTTTGCATTAACCGTTTGCCAATGCAGAGTAGCGAAATTAGCTGGATGAGCGAGCCCGCACAATATGTATGTGTGTGTACTTGTGTTGGATACTGCTGTTTATCGTACAGTGGGAACCCGATAGCTGGACTGTATTTGCGAGGGCGTACAAAAAGTATGGAACCAGAAAATATTTTTATGTATATATGGGCATGCAATCGATTATGTATATATATTGGTACAGTAGAGAGTCGAGAAGTGGACTGTATTTGAATTGACGGAACAGAAAAAAATTATGTGGAGAAAAAGAAAATATGTCATACACAGGACACAAAAATATCTTGACAGCGGCGGACTGTTCGGCGACCAGGAAAACTCCCGAAACTAGTGCACACCGCTTGGCTAATCTGCCTTTTTATTTTTCACCACACAATTTAACTTTTAGTCGGCGAATTTTCTCACGGAGGCAGAATTGCACTGAAATATGTGCATAAGTTGGCGTCCGTATGTGCGTGTGTATCTATGCCCATATGCCTTGACCGTTGGCAAGTTGATGTACAACGGGGAATCGAAAAAGAAGGCAAGGAATATGGCGACGCACACAAAGCGGAGACGGATGGAAAATTTGACGAAGAATATAAATTTCTCAACTGCCGTTGTGTCGGAAAATCTCCGACATGGAGTTGACACGAAAAATTAATCTTGCAGCGTGTGAACGAAACTTAATGTTCGGACCACTGCTGAAGACCGGCGGCAGGAGGGAGATGGAAAAGGCTCGTACTTATCTTTTTAGCGGAAAAAAAACACCGGAACTGCTGGCAGAAGGGCAGAAGGATATCCGAATTCGGCTCGAAGGACCAATGTCTGTAGGGGAGCGATCCTGCCACTAAAAAGAGATCCTGACTGTGCACCACAAAGAAATCCCTAGGCGAGAAGCGAAGAAATAACTCGTCGATGTTAAAAAGAAAAAGATCGGGGGCGTCGAGGTAAATATTCAGTTCGTGTGCGCGTCAGCTTTATTTCGCTGCATACATGAAACTAAAACTAAGCTTAAGCATAAGACCGAGAGACCGAGAGCGGGAGCTCGGCAGCGGCCGACCGCGAAGTTCGGATCCGAACCTGAGGCCCGTGCTCCGGAGCACGGAAGATGCGCGAGAGCGAGCGCGAGAGCGAGCGCGAGAGCGCAAGAGGGGCGAGCGCGAAAAGCTCGGAAAGATCAGTGAGCGGCGGCGGTACAGTGGGCCGCTGACCTAAACAGTTTGAATGAAATTTTTACCAATAAAAAAAGGTATAAAAGACATATCGGTCCCTCTTGGACCGATAAATAAGCAATTTCTGCCTTTATTTGGCTTTAAAATAAACAATTTTAAACAGTAAAGGCATTAGAGCATTCCGTTTACATCTCAAAACATCCAAGTCAACTGTTTGAGCAATAAAAACAATTAAATATTTTGATAACAAAGCGATGACAAAAAGTTTGGGAAAACCGAAGCACCCAAAAACGAAAACGTACGTTTTTGGTCTAAAACGAAAACGAAAAATAAAAGTGAAAACCGTAGCACGCCTATATAAAAGATTTCCCTTAGAAATTTTCCAGAAGAATGTGAAATAACTTAAACTACGGAATTATAAATTAATAAGGAATAATTTGACTTACTGTTGTACTGTATAATGCAATTTCGAGTTGAAAAGCGTTATATATCCACTAGGTCTAGCAATTGACACATTGAAGGGTACCTGCATTAAATATAAAATTGCATTACAATAATTATTTAATTTAACCTACCTTTATTCCAGGTTCATCGAAGCAGGGAAATAATCGGCGAGCATTGTTTGGTTTCAAATTGGTTGCTAAATATAGTTCATCCTCTATAGTGAAAGAACTTTTATAATGTCCTCTAAAGAGTCCTTCTGGTGCCTCTAATATCCTTCCTTCATAAGATATTTTAAGTAGAAATTCAGAATCCTTTTCAACTTTGTTTTTAAGGTACAAAACAAAAATTGCAGTTCGTGGTAGTCGACTGCTTCTTAAAATAGTTAAATTTGCGGTCGAAGTCCTAGTACAAAAAAAATATCAACATTAATTTTGGATTAACAGACCTGAAAAATTTTCACAACAAACAAGTTATTAGATTAGTTGCAGGTGATTCTTATAGATTTTTGACCTTAAAATCTTCAACATGCAGACGTGCTGGTCTTTTAAACAATTTATAAATCTGTGTTTTACAGCTACAAATTAGTACATTGCATTTTTGAAAACAAAGAGCATATTTGGAGTCTCACAGGAAAAGTACCAAAAATTACAGGACAGATTCACGTTCAGCGCGATAAAATTTATAAGAATCACCTCCGATTGTATAATTCGAGGGAGAACTTACGCAGTCTTGGATGTAAATTTTGTTAGTGTAATCGCTCTATCATCAATAAATAAATTTTCGTGAGCATGAAAGTGCACCTTTTTTGAGTCGATTATCCATTTTAAGTGAATTTTTATACATCCTTTGAACGTTTGATTTTCTAAATTTGGATTTATGTGGACTTCATAGCTGAGAGGCAAAACTTCTTTTGGTAATCGTTCTTCTGATATAACGTGCAATGGTGGTAAATCGATTTCTGCTTTTGAAGATTCCTGTTAAAATAAATTTAAAGTATAGTTTCAATATTATGAGCGGCCTGAGTGTGATAATCTCTTAGCGATTACAGTGATATTTTATTTCTCCAATCCAATCTCCAATCTCCAATCTCTGTCATTGGAGAAATGACATTTTATATGTATACCTGGTAGGTATACACTGCCGATCAACGAAATAGACTCAAGTCGATTTTTAAGAAAATTTAGTTTATTATATAGATTAACAACACATATGTTGGAAATCAAATTTTTTAACTATGTATTGTTCAATTTTTAATTAAACGGTACAAAAATGAGCGCTCTAAGTTAAATGGCTAATTTTTAAATTTTTGTTTTGTGAGAAAACCTTAAAAAACGGTCACTTTTTATCGATCAACGAAATAGACTCAAGGTCCTACAATTAATATAAATCACAAATAAATTGAAACATTTATTATTAAATAGGTTTTTATAATGCTTTAATGTTTATTAGCTTATTATTCAAACATATATGTACCAATTTAAAGCTAGAGGTATTAGCTAACTATCAACAAAGAACTAAATTGACTCCCTCATTCAGAAAAATCTTATCAAGAATTTAGTGAAGTATCCAAAAAGAATACAAAAAGGATCAAAAAAGTCAATTTTGGAAAAAAAAACCAAAAGCAATTTACAAACTGCAATGACCACACTAAAAGAAAAACGAAACACCAAAATGTTTGGAAACAATTTTCATCCATTTTTTTCTAACTTAAACAATAAGAAAATTTACTTTTAAGCATTTTTTTTAAATTTTTGTTTATTGCTTGTTATTATGCACCTTCACCAAAGCAGTTACTTTTATCGGTATTAGCACAAAAGCTGCATATTGTTAACGAATATAACTTCCAATTCTCATGTCAGTAGCATCTGCATGCTGTCCAAGTTTTTGGGGAGGGGGTGTCCACAACAGGGCACTGTCCATAACCGGGACCTCTAAGGCAGTATAATAATTTTTTAATTCGGAACTTCAGTTCGATAATATTAACATATTAAACCCTTTAATTAAAATCAAGCAAACTCAAAGCCTAATTACTTTAGTATTGATCATATTTACTTTAAAATATTTAATTATCGTACTTTAAATCAAATTCAGAAAATATCTCATATGCAAACCACGGCAAATTCATATAAAAATCAAACCCGAAATTAATATTTCCGAAAATGAAAACACCATTGAAGATGAAATTATAGTCGAATTGACTAAAATTCGAATTTCAATTTATCCACCAATCGGGACGATCCAATTTAGAATGAGGGGAGCTATCCAACCCATGGTACCAGCCTCCTTACCCAATTTGAAAACAAATTTCTAGCTGGGAACTTCTTACTCAGCTTTTCCCCTAAATTAGGAATTCGAAGATGCTTGCCAACAAAAGGACGCGCCCCGCTGAGAGCGCTGCTAAAGATGCAAGCGGCAACGCGGGCCCAAGGAGGCAGGCCCTCCACACAGCACGAAACCGATGAAGACGAAGGTCAGTGAGGTGACCAAACGACATTAGATCGTGGCACTCATTATCCAGAGTGACGACAACGGCAATATGACCGAGGCGCGGTGGAGGAAGGTGCACGCGCGGCTCGTAGAATAGCTAGAGGAGGACCCCAAGGCTCCCATGCCCACTTTTGATGGTGTGGATGGCTGAATAGGGTCAAAAGCCTGAAGTGCATGGACGACCCGACTCGGAAGTGGGTGACGCAAACGGTTGGCCAATTATAAGATTTGTGGGAGGTGGCAATATCGAAGGCAAAGCCTTATGGAGATAGATACGATACGCATCCACGCGCAACTTACTACAGGAAAGGCAGCACAACGCCAAGTTTCAGCAGGAAACATGTCGCTTCAAGGTCTCGGGCATAGTTCAATTGGCCCTGACATGATCAGTATATCTGACTTCATAATACCCAGAACTTACCCGGATGTCAAAACAACAACATTCATGGGACCGGACGACTGGAAAATCAACACCTAAGCACTTATACCAACGGCTCAAAGATGGAAGGAGGAGTAGGAGCGGGCATATACTGTACAGACCCTGAGATAAGGCTGTCGTATAAGCTACCAAGATATTCCAGGCAGAAGTCTTTGCCATTAAAAAAGCGGCAAAGACCGCGTAGAATATAAACCGCCAATACGAGGCGGTCAACCTATTCGTCGACAGCCAATGGCGACAAGAGCCATGCAGTTATCAGCGGATTGTTCCAAAAATGTACTAGCGAGCAGGGAGGCACTAGACATCCTCAGCACGCCTAAGCCAATGCGGATCTACTGGGTTTCAAGCAACCAGGGCATCGATGATAACGAGGCGGCGGACGATCTTGCAAATAAAGGCGTCAGGCTGGCGAATGACAGAATAGAGAAATAGCCTGTCTACTTAAGTTCAAAGCGAGTTAGAGAGACGGACTGACGGGAGAACTAAAGGAAGGTGGAGGAATTCCACAACGTGCAAAATTTCAAAATCATGTGCAAAGAGCGCAACGAAAAAGTCAGTGACTACCTACTGTATCTACCACGAAAAGACTGCAGACTGCTAGTGGGAATCCTAACGGGTCACTGTCTGGCTACAATGCACGCAGTTAAACTAGGCATCACCGATAATGCCAACTGCAGGAAATGTGATGAATCCGAGGAAATTGCATCTCATCTGCACGTGCTCCGCTCTATTACGGGCAAGGATCAGATACCTAGGCGCCCAGGTATTGGCATTACTAGATGATGCATCCAGGAAAACACCAGGCGAACTACTTGCCCTCGCGAAAATCACCTCGATCCTTTGGGACTTCGAAACCTCCAAAACTACCATATTGTCCATATTGTCCTATGCAGGGCCCTGCGAGGTCCGTCCGGGTTAACATAATCCATTTTTCGACTCTCCAGAGCCACTCTCTTAATGAGTTCTTTGTTTCTCTTAAACTGAGGTTTGTTTATTAAAAAATCGGTAATTCGCCAGGCAGTCCGTTTTTGTTTCCGAAAAGATCGGTTGAGATATTCAATAGTTGTGAGCAGTGAAAATAAAGTTCGACACTAAAGAAAAGGTTTTAAACTAGTTAATAAGAAATTGAATATAGCAAATTATATTTTTTTAATAATTTAACTGAGAAGATATTTAGCCGAAAATATTTTGGATATCTAATAAAAAAGTAAAAAGTTTGCGTATACGAGGTTTAAAAAGTTAATAATGCTGATTGAAATATGAAAACGATGAAACGAAATTATTAAAGACGAAGAAAAAAAAAGAATGAAATCTAATTTCGGTAAACCGAAGTTTGTATACCCTTGCAGTCTGCAATTGGATCATTGAAAATATATCCATTTTAGTAATGTTGAAAAAATATCGAATTTTGTAAAGTTTACATTGTACATGTAGAATTTTACATTTTTATATAAATCGACCGATCGCTTCTATGGCAGCAATATGATTTAGCTGGCCGATCTTAATTAAATTAAAATCGTAATTCTTAAACAGTAAAAAACTGCTAAATCACGAAATTTAAAGAAACACTTTTAAAAACAGAGATATTTTTTTTTTTTAAGTGAAACTTCTTAAGCGCGTTATGGATTTTCGGGGACGGAGTAAAACCGATTTGTGACCGACACGAAAATGCGCGTAGTTCCTGTCCCTCCCTCACCGCTGGCGAACGATCTTCCTCTCCTCTTCTATCCTCTCTCGCTCTCAGCGCGCTAGCACAAAGTTGAGAGCGTAAAAATCTAAAAATAGAATGCGCATGTGAGCACGTGTGTGTATGCGTACTTGAGCGAGAAGACTCTTTTTAAGCCGAAATCATTTCTGTGACAAAACAAATTCATTTACAGAAGTAGAAAAAAGGGTGAGAGGTGTGTGTGTCAAAAGAACTTCTGATTGAACAGGTTGCATACAGATATTAACAGGTTAAGTATGCATTAACTATTTTTGATTGGCACCATAATTCTTATCCATCTTTTTTTTGAGTCTGTACTATATGATTAAACGGTTATACTTAATATCGTTTTATCAATATATTTTGATATTTTTTTACATCATAAATTTCACGAATTGTCACAAGATAAATGTAAAGAAATGATTAGCAATAGGTAAACGAAGTTTGGCTTACAGGTATCAATGCCAAAAACGCAATTAAAAAGCTTTAATTACCGTTAACTTGACGTTTTTTGCTTTTGTGCGCAGACTTTTCTTGATGAAAATCGTATCATTTTTACATTATTTTTTATATTCTCCAAAGTTTAGGAGCTAGAAAATAGTGAGTTACATCAAAAGAAAGCTAATAGAATTTACTACTTCCAGTAAAAAAAGAAAATTTATACATATTTTTTTTAAACTTCTTTTTGTAAGCCAAAGTTACAGAACATTCTTTAACGCAGACTTTTTATGGCAGGTGTATGTATTTCTTGTGTTTATTTTCTGTCCTTTTGTTCCTTGTTCCTCTTATGTTTGGCCTTGGAGCGCACTGGACCCAATGGTATCAGAACTTTTTATATTTTACTAGTTTTATTTATTTCTTCTTTTATGGTTGGAATATTAAGATCTTTGTGAATATTTGCATTGGATACGTAAAAGGGAGCATTGACAATTTGTCGCAAAGTTTTTGATTGGTAACGCTGAAGTATCTCAATATTTGAGTTGCTAGCAGTTCCCCAGAGCTGTATAGCGTAGGTCCAAACAGGCTTCAGTATGGATTTGTAGAGGCGAATTTTGTTTTCCAAAGTGGTATCCGATTTTCGACTTATCAACCAGGACATTTAAGTGAGCCGTTAAGTGTAACATTTGAGCAGCTACCTGGTCTTAACGAAAAAGTTATTTGGACGGATTTGATTCTAATTTTCCATCTACGGAACCAGTCTTCAATTAGGCTTAGCTCACACTGCAGGAGTTCTGAAGCTTCATTTCTGGATGTGCTTGTGGCCAAGACGGCTGTATCATCCTTGTGGGACTCCTGCGTTGATGAGAAGTAGTGTTGATGTGTCGTTTTTCTGTTGCACGTAAAAGCATCTTTTAGTCAGATATGACTTGATCAATAAAAAGTACGGAGCAGGTAGCCATTTCTTTATCTTGTACAATAAGCCATTGTGCCAGACTCGATCGAACGCTTGTTTAACATCAAGGAATACAGCAGTGCAGTATTTTTTGTTTTCAAATGCAGATACTATATCATTAATGACCCTGTGGCACTGTGGAATATTGTCAACAGACTAATGGGACGGTATGATGTTAGTTCCGTTTCTGTTTTGTTTGGATTTAGGATCATAATGATCTCTGCGCATTTCCATTGACTTGGAAAGTGGTCTAGTCTGAAGATCGCGTTAAATACAAGAGTGAGAAGACGAATGCATTTTGGTGGTAAACTTTTTAGGGTGATGCCGTCTATTTTATCAGGGCCTGGTGCTTTTTTATTGTTCAAGCATTTGATTTCTGCCACAACTTCTTCATATTTGATGCTCTTAATAGGTAAGATCATTTGGCAGGATGACTCAAGAAATTGTTCTACTTCAGTCTCGGTTGTAGAATTATTTATTTCGTTTGGCTGAAATACAGAGTGCAGATGTTGTGCAAATGCTTCAGCTTGTTCAATATTAGACCTACACCAAGTTCCATTGCTTTTACGAATATTTATGTTTCTTTTAGCTGGTCTCTTTAGGTATTTAGTCGCCCTCCATAGGTTGTATTCGTTGTTGCAGGAATTAGGGTCTAAGTTTCTCAGATACGCAGCTAGAGATTCATTGCGTAAGTTCGACAGCAGTTGTCTAAGCTCTGAAGCAGCCTTGTTGTACAATCTTTTGTCAGCAGGGTAGTGAGTTTCTTGCCAGCGTTTTCGGAGATTCCTTTTATTTTGTATTTTTTGTCGAAGTTCGATTGAAAGGTACAATTAATTTGGTTGTTGATGATTTAGAGCATGATTCGTGCTTCTGTAGCTTGCCGTATGAATTGTATTTGTAAAGTGCTCCACAGCATAGTCTAATTCCTCTTCTGTTTTTAACGAAATGTCCAGGCTTATAGCTGATTCTAAATAGCATTTAAAGGCGTTAATGTCTGTCGAGGCTGTAATGACTTTATAGGGCTTTTCTAGCATATGGGCTATTGTGCTGTACGTTGCTATTATTGGAGAATGATCTGAGTTAAGGTCAAAGCTCTCCATTACTCGCATGTGTGATAGTGGGATTCCAGAGAATAATACAAAATCAATCAAATCTGGAATTTTGATTATGTTATTGTTTCGTATGCATTTGTATAGCTCCGATCCCTTCGGGTTAGTCAATCTGGATCCCCACCATGGATGTTTGGCATTGAAGTCGCCTCCCACAATAAACTTTGTTCCCAGCCCTTGGAAAAAGTTTTTAAAATCGAGTTCTTTTATTGTCAATCTAGGTGGGAGATATATCGCTGTTATTGATACATCTGCGTGCATACATTTTATTTTAATTGTGGCAGCCTGCATAGCATTTTCCCTAGTACTATCCATTATTTGAAATTTAAGGCCCTGCTTGACAATGATTGCAGCACCTCTATCTGACGGATGGTCAGCCCTTACAGTGTCGTACCCAATAACTCTAAAAAAAGATTTGCTAGTGAAGTGTGTTTCTGAAACAAGCATGACATCAATGGCATTTGTTTTTAAAAATAAGGATATTTCATTGACATGGTTGGAAAGCCCATTGGCTTTCCATATTCCTAAGTTAAGATTTATTTGCATAGCTTATTTACAAGTAACATTATCATGTTAAGTAAATTATTTGTGAGTTGAAATTGTTTTTCTAAAAGCTGTTCTATTCTTTCTAAAGACGTGTTCGAGATACTATTTCCTGCAGCAACTTGAGCGTATGATTGATAATCTTTGGGTTGTTCGCTAAAACTATTAAACGGAGCAAATGATTGAGAGGTAGTAGGGTCATTTTTATTGTTGTCATCTTTGGTGTTTTTCAGGTGGTTGCGTCCGCTTACTCATTTTTTTGATATAAGTTCCTGATAGACTTTTCACCCTTTGTAACTAGCAGCATGATCTTCGTTGCAGTTGGCACATTTTGCTGGTTGCTCTTTATTTTTTGGACAAATGTTGCTGGTATGGTTAAAAGAGCATTTCACGCATCTGTGAGATTTGGCACAATATGACTTTGTGTGTCCAAATTCCTGGCAACGATAGCACTGAACGATTTCTTTGGTTTTACGGGGTGGTTCTATATTAACAACTGCGTTACCAACGTGTTTAACTTTATATATATCTAAATTCTTATTGGTGGGCTCGATGTCTAAGTAGAAGAAATTCAATGACTCTTTGGTTACACGACTTTTAACATTACTAATGTTTCTAACAGCGTGACCTTTGGACTCCACATCTTGTTTAATTAAGTCGATATCCGTTGAGAAATGCAAATTCTTAATAACAACTCTGAATGCCCTCTCATGTTAAAGCTGGTATGTGGGAGATTTGACAAAATCTGTATTAAGAGTTTTAACAAGTTTCCTGTATTCTTCAATAGTCTTTACCATAACTCTCACATGACCATCGCGTTGAACTTTATAAAAGAAAAGCTCTTTTTTGATTTTAGTCTCGAGGTAAGCAAACATTTTTTTTACATTTATTTTGCCATCATTCCTATGGCAGCTATAGGATATAGTGGTCCGATTTCGGCCGTTCCAACATATATACTGCGTCCTAAAGAAATAAGATTATGCTAAAAATTTCAGCCTGATGCTCAAAAGCTGAGAGACTAGTTCGCGTAGAAACCGACAGATAGACAGACAGACGGACAGAAGGACGGACATGGCTAAATCGGCTCAGCTGGTGATGTTGATCAAGAATATATATACTTTATGGGGTCAGAGATGCCTCCTTCACTGCGTTGCAAATATCATGGCAAAATTATAATACCCTCTGCAAGGGTATAATTAAGAAATGCGACCAGCGCCAATAAAAATCAAAATAAAGAATCTCTATATAGGATAAAAGGAAAATTATAATATGGACGTTGATGCACTACGGTCAGTACACTCAAGTGGTCCTTCAAAACCAAGAACGTGCTTGTTAGGGTAAGGTTTTAAAAGGCGCGAAAGAAAAGTGTAGGTAAAAAACAGCTAGGAAACTACCCTCCACCATATAGACTAATAGCGCGCAGCTCGATTGATAGCTTGCATGTGTACTAAGTGGGTTAAGATTAATGTTTTTAGTTAAGGAAGGCTATCTACAGATGAGATTATTTTGAACAAATCATTATAATTTGCACATAATACTCTAAAGGGTTCATGCATTTCATACGAGGTTCTACAGTGGTGCAAAACTAAAGGCAGGTAGGATCTGGTGGTTCTACATGGTACGTGGAAACTCAACTGCCCCAAAAGATCGGTGCTTTCCACGTCACCACGGATCAGGTTATACATAAAAACAATGCCTAGCATCGTCCTACGGTTTGCTAAGGAAGGTAGGTTAATTAGGAGAAGTCTACTAGAATAAGATGGCAACCTATGGTTTGCATCCCAGTTTAAGCCACAAAGAGCAAAAAGTAAAAAGTTCTTTTGAACTGACTCAATGCGTTTGCTGTGGACATCTTATGATCAATAAACTCCAGTTTAGAATCTAGGCGGATACCCAAATCGTCAACTAGAGTGATCCTTTCCAGAGAGGAGCAGTTCAGCGTATAGGTCGCAAGCTTGGGAGAGGCACGTGAGAATGTCATCAGCTTGCATTTGGAGCCATTTAGGTTTAATAAGTTTGCAGTGCACCATTTTTGAATGTTATTAAGATCTGTTTGTAAATCTGACTGGCTAGCGCCGTCCTTATATTGCACGCAAAGTTTAACGTCGTCAGCGTACATGAGTACTTTTGAGTTAGTCAAAACTTTGTTTTGTTAATAAATAATGTAACTAAATTAATAAATAATGTAAAAAGTAAGGGACCCAGGTGGCTCCCTTGCGGGACACCAGAGGTCACCCGGAGAACATTCGACAAGTTGGTTTTAAAGAGGACCTTTTGCGTCCTGCCATTCAGATAACTTGAGATCCACCTAAGAAGATCGACAGGAAAACCTATTAAGTCGAGCCTCCTAACAAAAAAGGAATGATTTACAGAGTCAAATGCTTTACTGAAATCAGTATAGATCACATCTGTCTGCAAATTTTGTGGAAAACCCCTTATAATTAAAAAAGTTAGCTCCAGAAGGTTAGTTGTCGTTAATCTTCGTTTAACAAATCCATGTTGGCATGGAGAAATTACTGATCTACACTTGTGCTGTAAATGGGGAGTAATTACGTTTTCGAAATGTTTTGGGATGGCTGACAACTTAGCTTTTAGCATCCACTTTGCTACCATTTTTGTGGAGAGAAATAAGATGAAATTGGGATGTTTCTAAGGATATAGTAATCAATATTAGAAGGGGAGTGCACAGGGCCTCGGCACAATACCTAAGGACACAGCCTGGTACTCCGTCGGGACCTGGAGAATAAACCGTCTTGGCACGTTGAAGATCCATAAGAAGGGAGCTTTCGTTTAAGCTAGGACTGAAGATTAGGTTTGATTTGGTCATGTTATAAGAATAGGTCTGGTTTGAATCGAATGGCAAAGAATAAGTAGTTTAAAAAAACCGAACAAAAAGATCGGCGATTGCGTGATCATTGTTTGCTGTCGTATTTTCAAATGAAAGCGAGGAAGGATGTGTAATAGCTTACGTTTAGTATTGACAAAATTATAAAACTGTTTTGGGTCCCCGCTAACTGAACCCTACAACGAGTGAGATAGTTTTTATAACACTGCGCGTTAAGCACGGTGAACTTAGACCGAGAACCGTTACGGTCAAATTTAGAGTAGAGATTGGACTTAATGTTTTTTAGGTGGGTCAACTCTTTACTAAACCAGGGAGATTTATTTGAGATTGACGGATAGTATAGCGGAACACATTCTGTAAAAAAGGAATTTATAGCATTGTAAAAAATATCCATGGAACCCACCATGCCAGTGCACATGTAGAGATCGGACTAATCAAAGTCAGATATGAAATTATTCAGCCGTCGAAAATCAGCCTTGCGAAAGCAGTGGATTTTCTTAGCTGGCCGATCAGACTTATAGTATTCTCAATAACAGTCCCAATATCGATAGTCACATCGAAAGTAGGATGGTATGGATCTTCGGGTTGCGTCAAGGGCGGGACCCTAACCAAACTGACTCTTGCCGGATCAGAGACAATGTAGAGATCGAGCAAGCGATCTAAGTAATTTCGTACATGGTTGACTTGAGACAGCGAAATGTCAAACAAGCCATCAATAAAGTCATGCTGTTCTGTAGTTAAAAGAGTATTTGAAGATTCAAATGGGCCAAATAGCCCCAGGAATGTCAAAATCACCTAGAGCTACTAAATGGTCCCTATCCGAAAGTCTATTGGAGACCGCCTGAATAGCGGAAAGGTGGTTCCAATAAATAGGAAGTTCCGACAAGGGGGGAATGTAGGAACAATTAATATAAGTAAAACTACCATTATATGATAGCTTTACACAAAGAAATTCAACATCGATGCATTCCTCAAAAATTTAATAATTTAGACGTGAGTCCACCGCAATAAGGACACCGCCCCCTCGCCTGGAAGGCCGATCAAGCTTGTACGTTGTGTACACAGCTGAAAACACTTCGGAGCTTAGAATCTCCGGCTTTAACCAGGTTTCTGTGAATACAATCACCTGGGATGCAAACGATAAACTATCAGAATACAATTTAGGAAGCTTACTACGTAAGCCTCTTGCATTCTGATAGGAAAGAAGAAGAGAATTTGTTAGTTTTTTGAAGCGGACGAGGTAGATGGCACAATGGTATTTCCGGTCTGGGTAAACTAACTTCAACAGGACATCTTTTCCTTTTCTTAGCTTCGTACTCCTTAACAACAATGTGCTTTGGCCAGAAGTTCTCAGAGCACATTGTCTTAAGAAGTTCGTCAGGGACATTTATTTTGAAAGATGAAATGTACCTAGCATAAGAAACTTTGAATTTTTCCACTCTAATCTTAGATTTTTCGGCTTTAATACGTCCTAGAATATAGGTACTTACATCATCAGATGTTTGATCAGGGGAAAACCGCTAAACAAATATCTGTTTCGTCGGTAGAATAGCAATCAGGGCTTTTCGCAATACATTTATAGTGCCAATTTCGTCCGGTATTCCGGGCCTGTTACCCTGGGGAGTTTTCTGGATGGGGTTCTGTGGGGTCATTATTTGTGACCCCTCAGCGGACTCAACGAATATAAATGGCGGCGCTGCCCCTCCCGCGGCACATTCGGAGGCCGAATCTTTTCTCGCCCCGATCTTAATATCATTGGAGTTAGATACATTGGAGTCGGGGACTGTGCCGAGGGAGTGAGCTGTTGAGAACCCGCCGCCAGTTGTTGGGATCCGCCCAAATGCGGTGTGCCAACCGTGGTTTTTTTCGCTTAGGAGAAAAGCCTTAGCTTAAGCCTTAGCTTAAGCCTTAGCTTAAGCCTTAGCTTAAGGCCATTAAACTGGGAGTCCAGCGCCTGAGCACCTCATTAGTTTTACGAATACTAACAAGTAGGTTTTTTAAACTATTTTTTGTTTGCCGACTAAAAGACATCATTTCCCTTTCAACATCGAGACAAGCTTCACAGCAATCGCGCAATGCAATGCTTTTAATAATTTCAGCCGCCCGGCCTGTGCGATCAAGGCACTTGACGTGCACAACATTATCACAAAGCCAGCAGCCGATATTAGGGTCATCATTTGAAATTACCTTCTTGCAGGTTTTAATAGCGCAGACAATATTACCGATCATTATAGTTTCTTACCCCTGTACCAATCAGAAGTTAAGAGAAAATAAGAGTAGTTACGTGCACCAAGAGAGAGAGAGAGTGAGCAAGAGAGCGAGAGTTAGGGAGCTGTCAATCTGTAATATCGGCGTAACGGATAAAGCACAAAGAGGAATGCAAAAATGATGATAAGCATTTGCTGCACCAAACGAATTTGCAATTAATATAATTAATTCAATTAACTTATGAAAACTAAAAGAGAAATAAAGGAAATTTAAGGAGGAAAATTAGGAAAAAACTTTTAAGAGTGTTAATGGAAACAATAAATATTAAAAACCAAATTCTATTTTATTTAGAATAAATAAAAATTATAAGGTTTATGTACAAGAAAGCAAAAATGATAGTGTGAACATTTTCTTTGTGGATCGTAGCCAAACCTGCAACATGCTGACATCAGCGTAATAGGAGTTTGTAGTCAGATATAGGGTAACAAATAATCGGAATCAATGTTACCAAGGAAAAGTGGGTACAGAATGGGAACAAACAACATCAAATTTTCCCTAGACAGTGACTAGTCGACGATCTACTCATTCCTATATAACCGCGTACGTGGGTACCGCCCGTTACAAATTTTGATCCATATTCTATTTTAATAAATACATACAGTGCACTTTTTGTTTATGTGTTTATGGTTTATGTGAAGGTATAGCTGGAGTGGAAGCAACCCACGCCAATTCCGACAAGCATAGCGCAGAGCATCGCTACAAGTGCACGACCTCTACGTTCATCATACCGAATAGTGTACTAGGATTCCATCGAAACCAAGTTGAACATTACATATTAACCGAAAAATTCTAAAATCAACAAAAATGGCGCCCAACGCCATCGTGTGCCATAGATGGCCTGGATCGCATAGTTCGGTCAGATCGGCAAAAATATAGTCAACTAATCCCACGAAGATTTTTTTTCTTATCAATGTCAAAAATGCAAGGGCATCAGGATGGTTTTGATAGCATTTATTGACAATGTTAAACTCATATATAGATAGATTTACAAGAACTTGAACTTGAAGTGTGCGGGAGGTAAGCGTCCCTCCTTTTCACCGTTGCTGAACAGACTGTCCGTATTTTTAACATTTCGGCGTTTCCTGACAAGCTAGTCCTCTGTAGTGTAGTCGTATGCATCGTCGTCTATGTCGAGGTCTGGGATTAAAGCGCACAACGGCTTCATGTGATACTAGATACAGCATTGCTGTATCGCCTTTGAGAAACTGAATGGTCAGGCAGATCCTCTACAATGTATCGATCGTTGCAAAGAACCTTGGTTACTATGTAAGGGCCTTAAAAGCAGGATCCAGTTTGTGAGTTTCTGCGGTTGCTGCTGGAACAAAATCTATCATGACGAGAGTATCGACGTTAAATTTTTTTGGTGAAGTATGTTAAACACCGTAACATTGTTTCCATTTTTGCTGCTTCAACTTTATATTTTCTTCCTTCATTCGTCAGGAGGTCGCCGACGCAGTTGGTCAACCTCACCAGTTTCGTAACATTCGCACCCAAATAAACCTAGCCGACGCATCTCAAGTCACGCGATTGCTGATAGCAGATGTCACCCTCGCACAAAAGATGTGCCAAGTACCCCTTCTTGTCATGCCCGCCATGCTAGAACCTTTGATCCTAGGGATGGACTTCTTGTGCACAATTGGCACCACCATTCAATGTGGACCAGCGAAGCTTACCCTATCCCGAAGAAAACCACGAGCCGACGGAACGACACGGACCCCCGAAATCGACCCACAACGCACCACTAACCCAAGGACACCGAGCATCACGACACCGGAACCCCGACTAGGCCTAACGAACGACGAAGCACACGAGGAACGACGAGAGAACAACGAAGCACACGAGGAACGACGAGAGAACAACGAAGCACACGAGGAACGACGAGAGGACGACGAAGCACACGAGGAACGACGGGAGGACGACGACAAAGCCAGAGGAGAACAACGGGAGGACGACGACGAAGCATACGGAGACCCACAGCCGGAACAGAGTACAACGCGGAACGAAGAGGAGCCGAAGTCAACACACGACGTAGGATACGACTCACGGGGACTCGTACAGGAGCAAACAGCAGACGAGGGCGAGGAAGCCGACAAGGACAGCGAAGGCGCGAGGGATCCACGGGTCCAACATTTTCTCGCGGATCAATTGGCACGATTCGAAGGATTGACGGGAGTGTCTAGCATCGCCCAGCATCACATCACCATGAGAGACGACCGACCAATCAAGCAAAGATATTTCCCCAAGAGCCCGGCTATGCAGAGGATCATCGATCAACAAGTAGACGCGTTGCTGGAGCAAGGATGCATAGAGCCATCCCGTAGCCCACATAGCGCTCCCTTGGTGCTAGTCAAGAAGAAAACAGGTCAGTGGCGCATGTGTGTCGACTATCGTCAACTGAATGCGAGGTCAATTCCCGACGCATACCCACTACCCCGGATAAATCACATTCTGGAACGATTAAGGAACGCGAAGTTTATCTCTACTCTCGATCTACGCAATGGGTACTGGCAAATACCCATGGCGGTCGATAGCCGTGAATGCACAGCATTTACTGTTCCCGGACGAGGTTTATTTCAGTGGCGGGTCATGCCCTTCGGGTTACATTCGGCCCCTGCAACCTTTCAGCGTGCGTTGGATAGCGTAATTGGGTCTGACATGGATCCACATGCCTTCGCCTACCTTGATGACATCATTGTCATCGGGGCTAGTCTAGATGAGCACATAGAGAATCTGAGGAAGGTGTTCGAGAGGCTACGGAGGGCAAACCTGCGAATCAATCACGAGAAATGCTCTTTCTTCAAAAGGAAATTAGCCTACCTGGGACATGTGATTAGTGATCGAGGTATACACACCGACCCGGAAAAGGTAGCCGCCGTACGGAAGCTTAGTCCCCCTGAGAACCTACGAGAGATGCCTAGGAATGGCATCGTGGTACAGGCGGTTTGTTTCTAACTTTGCCTCAGTGGTCAGACCCATGACAAACCTCCTACGGAAGAACCAACGGTGGCAGTGGGGAGAAGAACAACAGGGTGCTTTTGACCTACTCAAAGATCTGCTGACTAACGCGCCAGTATTGGTATGTCCAGATTTCTCGGTCAAAATGACTCTACAAACGGACGCGAGCAACTACGGACTCTGAGGAGTACTCACCCAGGAGATCGATGGCCAAGAGCGCGTCATAGCCTACGTAAGCCGGAAACTCGATGCAGCTGAACTTAATTACTCTCCGACAGAGAAAGAATGCCTAGCAATCGTCTGGGGAATTCAAATCTGCGGTGTTACGTCGAACAATATCAATATGATGTCCTCTATCGCCGCGGGAAGTACAACGTGGTCGCCGATGCCTTATCTCGGCAACCACTGGAGACGCTGCAGATGCTTACGCCAGACAACCACCAATGTAAGTGGCTGCAACGGAAGCTGAGGGACGACACCTTGGGTACCGCCCTGATGACCAAGATTACATAACATGGAAACTATGCGTAGCGACTGAACATCGCCAATGAGTTCTCCACGAATGCCACGACGCTCCCACCGCCGGACATTTAGGCATTCGGAAGACGATCCTGAGAATCTCACAGAAGTATTACTGGCCGGGAATGTTCCGGGATGTTGGCCGGTACGTACGCCAATGCGTTCCCTGCCAGAAGTATAAGATGGATCAACGTCAGCAAGCGGGGAAAATGCTTACGAGGCCAGTTAGCGAATCCTTCGGGATTCTGTGCGCTGACATTATAGGGCCACTGCCTCGCTCCAAACAGGGGAATACGATGTTACTCGTCTTCTTCAACACTTTCACCAAGTGGGTTGAGCTTGTACCACTACGAAAAGCGACAACGGCCACACTCATACGAGGTTTTCGAGAAAGAATACTGTGTCGATTCGGAGCCCCACGGAAAATGGTTTGTGACAACGGCACGCAATTTACCAATAAAGCCTTCAAAGATTTTCTTGCGGATACCGGGGTGGAACTTCAGTTGACCGCACCTTACTGCCCAAGGAAGAACCCCACTGAACGTGCCAAACGTACAATTAAGACGATGATATCGCAGTACGTGGGAGAACAGCAGAACACTTGGGATAGTCTTCTACCGGAGTTATCGTTGGCCATCAACTCCAGCGTGTCGGAGTCTACAGGATACAGTCCAGCCTTCTTGCTGCAGGCTAGAGAGCCGCGTCTACCAGGGTCGTGATATGAACAAGTGACGCCGGGAGCAGGAGCTCCAGCACAAACCCCAGCCGAGAAGGCAGATCGGCTATGGGAGATCTACAAGATTGTCCAGGCTAACATGCAGAGGGCCAGTCGCGACCAAGGGTGTAATGTCGCCCTGTCTGCGGCGTATAAACTGGAAACCCGCACTGGGGTCTCTCGTCCTGGTTCGGCAACATCACCTGTCGAAAGCAGCGGAAGGGTTTGCTGCCAAACTCGCACCAAAATTTGATGAGCCGTACAAAGTGGTTGCTCTTCCCTTGCCCAATGTAGTCCGAATTCGCTTGCCCGGTCAGCGAAAGGGTCGATTGGCCAATATTGGAGACTTAAAAGCTTTCTATTCTTCTTCTTCCCCAGAACACAGCAATCCAGAAGATGACCACGAAGACGACTCCACAGTGGGAGCCAAGCCCAGTGCTCCCATCGACACGACAGCCGGCGTCAATATCAACGGGGGGTGATTATAAGTAGCCTCAACCGCTAACTGTCCCGAATGTAAAGCTAACACTGAACCCATTGTTAACCTTAAGTCTATACAATAACATTAGGAGTTCATCGCTGCTGCCCACTTTTCCCAGTATCACTTAAGAACACGTAGACTAATCTAGTTAATATATATGGACGTTGATGCACTACGGTCAGTACACTCAAGTGGCCCTTCGAAACCAAGCACGTGCTTGTTAGGGTTAGGTGTTAATAGGCGCGAAAGAAAAGTATAGGAAACAGAATGCGAGGAATATACCCTCCACCATATAGACTAATGGCGCGCAGCTTGATTGCTATCTTGCATGTGTACTAAGTGGGTTAAAATTAATGTTTTTAGTTTAGGAAGGCTATCTACCGATGAGGTTATATTGTACAAATCATTATAATTTGCACATAGTACTCTAAAGGGTTCATGCATTTCATACGAGGTTCTACAATGGTGCAAAACTAAAGGCAAGTAGGATCTGGTGGTTCTACATGGTACGTGGAAATTCAACTGCCCCAAAAGATCGGTGCTTTCCACGTCACCACGGATCAGGTTATACATAAAAACAATGCCTAGCATCGTCCTACGGTTTGCTAAGGAAGGTAGGTTAATTAGAAGAAGTCTACTAGAATAAGATGGCAATCTAAGGTTTGCATCCCAGTTTAAGCCACGAAGTGCAAACAGTAAAAAATTCTTTTGAACTGACTCAATGCGTTTGCTGTGGACGTCCCACTGGGGACTCCAAACGCAAGATCCATATTCTAAAATAGGGCGAACTAACGAAATGTATAAATTCTTCGTGACATAGGGGTCATCGAATTCTTTCGACCACCGTTTAATAAATCCAAGCACACCCCTGGCTTTATTTACAATGGACGA
>VNJO01008682.1:0-20674 GCA_008042535.1 Drosophila tani | reverse complement strand
GAGGAGCACGTAACTCAAGCGCACGCTGCTCGCATATCGGAAATCAATATAAATCGTTTTAATTGAAGCCCGACATTTGAATAATATATGCAATCCAGAGGGAATCGGTTGCAATTGTGCCAACTGTCGAATTCGTTGTCAAACTGTCAGCGAGGATCCGTCGTGGATCGGATCTCTTAATATGCACCATGAATATCAAAAAGGATGTCTAGAAATGTCTACAAAAATTCTACATTAAATGTGTATTTATGGAGAACATTAGAAGAATATTGTAAAAAAAATTTAATTAAACAAAAGAAGAGTATGTTATGTTTTGGTTGCATGTAATTTAGTGTTCATTTAGACATCAGATAAATACATACAATTTAATTAAACATAAGATTTAATGTTGTGCTAGCATTTTAAAACAATTTTAACATATTGGGTTTATTATTTTAATGATGATTAAACTATTTATAATACTCGATCGCTATTCCTTTCGACATGTTCCCAATAAATATACAAAATCTTTCTAATTTGTTTTTTTGGGGAATTTTTAGCTAAGATATAAATGGAATCAAATTCTGATTGTTACTTGTCCAAAAACAACGTATTTATTAATTTACATCTAATCTATTTTGTGACAATCATTATACAACGTTTTGTATGAAGACAGATATGTTTTAATGTTTTAATAGTTTACCCAAGTGACCCCGGTTAATGTGTAATCTCCACTTTAAAGTCCCCCTAAGCTGATCTCTTTGCTTTTCAAAACGTTTAATGGCACACGGCATCGCATAATATGGCCATAAAGTTGGCCATAAGCTCGAGAGTTATGTTCTTGCAATCCCAGACTCGAGACGGGAAGTAAAGAGTGCATTATGGTGCCATTCGGATATGCTGAGTGTAGCTAATAACGACGCCTGTTAAAGCTGTTGCGCACTTGAGTTGCCTGTCTGATGGTTGTGTTTCTATTTTAGTTATATTTTATATAATTTTTTTTCCGCCTGCTTGCCGCCGGGCTGAAACAATTGAAATTCATATCAGAGCGAGTGTCTGGCAATGCAGATCCCGGCCGGCTTATGCAACCAGAACGATTCCCATAAAACAAACAACTTTAGAGCTCAATGTGTGTAATATTTTTGTTCGCATTTTGCACATTGCTGCATAATTAATTTGTTGTTCTTGCTGCCACTGTGTGTGAGTTGTGTAGTGTAATTGATTGCCCGGCATTAATTAAGCGGGCGGCCCGACACTCGATGTGTCTAATGGGTCTACTTAGGGTCTGTCAACCTCCGTCCGATTTTCCTCGTGCCATTTCTCCTTCTCTTTTTTTTTTTTTGCATTTCAATTCGCTTTGCATTTTGTGTTGGCAGAAAAACAAACAAACAACTTAAACTGTGACCAAAGGTACCTACTACTAGCGCTGAATCAGCTGTTTATGGCAAAGATTATAAATATTTTAGGTCATCTAAATATAAAGATTTGTAGACAAATTGTTGCTTATAAAGACACGTGTCTTAGAGGGGAACTAAGAAGCTTTTTTGATGGCATTTTAAGAAGACATAGTTGATAATATGATAATGTGGAAACTGGTATTCTAGAGCCCCAGACAGACATATTAAAAGAATATCTATTAAAGTGAGTTTTCATAAATTCAAATATTAATTTATTTACATTTTTAACAGGCTTCGAATTGTACATATTTAATAATACTCGATCGTCTAGAGTCTAGACCACTTTAATTTGGTTATTATAAGCTCTATATTTATGTTTTATTCTTTAACTTGTATGCAGTTAAAAGCAAGTCATTTCTTTATCAAAATTGTATTTTCTATGCCAAGGGGAAAAGCGCAGAGGGGGCATTAACCTGTTGCAAGTGTTAGCACCTTCGTTAATTACCAATCAATCAGGCCATCAATCATCCGTGTAGCTGGCACACCTTTCGCCTAAAAACAACCGAGCCGAAAAAATAGAAAATAACAATCATTTGCCCCCCGATTGACGCATTTTCCTTTGTTTTGTTTTCCATTTCTATTTCTATTTTCATTGGATTTTACTTTTTTTATAGCTTTGAGATAACTTGCCTTGTTTCGTTTCATTTCGCTTCGTTTCGCTCGGCAGAAACCGAAATTGAGCCAAAAAGAAAATAAGTTGTAAACAAATCAACTGGCAAAAGAAACTACGAAAATAATCTTTTATAGATTTGGATCCCCCCTTAAAAAGGGGGCGATGCGGGGTGCGCTTTGGGGTGCGACTTTGTTCGCCTCGCTGCTCACGAATAATACAATAATACCCTCTTCTTCCTCTTCAGTCTGTCTTTTTTTTTTTTCGGTTTTTTAGTTTTGTATTTTTTTTTGTTTAGTATTTTTTGTGTGTTGAAAAAAGCAAACACATTTCGCTCAGATACGTCGTCGTCGTCGTTGGCCATTATCATAAACAACTTTAGACAGCTGGGGACACACGCGCGTGCGGGGCGTTTTCGCTCTTTCGGATTACGAATTGCCAATTTGTATGGCCGCTGCCGTCGCTCCACTCTGTTTTTCGAAAAATTTCCACTACTTTGGCCAGTCCTCCCATCTAGGGTCTTTGTTTTGCTATGGGCTTCTTCGGTTCTTGGGCCCCGGCTATACATGACTCACTTGGGGCGCTTGAGCCCCGATTTAATTCCCTATAAAAGTGTCTTTGGGTCACTTGATGGCCCAAACTGGTTTTATGCAGACTTAACTGGAGGCTGAAAGCCTCCTAAAAGGGTTCTTGTTTTTGTCTGGGGCCTAATTATTTTACATAAAGGGCGGTTGGAGTTGATGAAGAAATATATATTTTATTTAAGCTTCTGAAAGTGGTAGAAGAGCCTATAATATATTCCTCTTATTATGGGCCCTTCTACTACCATTAAAAATAGGTACTAAGAAATAGATTTTTTGAAGCTTTTTTAAAATATATAGTAATTCTTATATTTTATTTGAAATGTCTCAGACTTGTTTTCTTTTAATTTATCCTAAATAAACGGTCAGTTAATGTTCAAAAGTGTATATTCTTTAGATTCTTTAGTAAAACAATTTGTAATTTATTTTCATATCTTCTTAATAATTCATTCTTGTAACAAAATTAATGGTTCTTATGTGAAATTTATGAACCTCTTAAGAGCTTAAGCAGTATTATAATGAAGAAGTAATGTTATTTTTCGGTTTAAGCTCTCGTGTAATTGATTATCTTTAGCCTACCTTTCCCCATACTTTTCTGCTCGTATTACAAAATTAATTGCTGCCATGTTAACTTTCTAAACCTATTTAAGCTTATTGTTTTTTTTCATCCCTTTCCTCGTTCACACTTCCCTAATAAAATGTTGCCTTATCTACAAAAAAAAAAAAGGAAAAAATAATACAAAAAAAGCGTATCATTCAATGTCGTTTGAAAGCAAAATCTGATAAGGTCCCAGACCCAAAACAACGCGTATAGTCTCGCCAGCCACTGAAGCACTCCACCCCCAACCCCAAGATATATATATTTTTGTATGTTATGAATGCAATCGGGACTATATAGAATACAGAATGAGGGAGCGAAGGAGAGAGCGCTAGAAAGCTCTGGGAAACGTGCACACGTGTGCTCTGCCCCGATGGCAGATTAAGCGTTTATTTAATAGGTACGCCACCGCTAGAGAGAGAGGTGAGCAAATGCCTCGAAGCTCAATTGCCGGCACTTGAGAAAAATTATACGAAAAATAAGTGTAGCAATTTGGAGCTTTTCTGGCTTGGCATTTATATTTTACTTTATATCTAAGACCTATTCTTTTGAACAGGAAGATAATTTTATCAACAAAAAGTCTTATTACAATCAGTTGTTGCAAAATTTTTATTGTGTGACCATACTTTATATATAATTAAGGAAATTTATGAAGGTTTAAAGTCTTATTAACTGAAAAAATTAGTTAGTTTTTCATTTATTAGGCACAGAAAACTATTTTTTCAGTAGAAGAAATGAATAAAATGTAAAATATAAATTAAATATATAAAATATATATTTTTTGTTATTACCACATTGTTTGAAAAATTAAGCAGTGTGACCATGCGCCTCCCATAAACTTCAATAATATATTATATTATGCTTGGATATTAGTTTAGTTAACCTAGGGTATAGAAATATATTTTTTTGCATTCCACAGCAAAACAGCCCAAGAAAATATATTGATAATAGTATTGGTGATAGTATTTGGAAATTGTCCCTGTGCATAACAGTAAATTAAGCGCAACAATGTTTGCCTACGTACCGGCGGCCGTGCCAAGCAGACTTCGATAGGAGTAGGGCGAAGATAGGGAAGAAGGGGTGTATGTAGGGGACAGAGAGGTGTGCCGGGCGTTATCTAAAAACTTTGACAAACAAATTTTCGTTGCCGTGGGTTCTGTTTGCTCAGCGCACAGCCGGCTGGCTGGGCTACAACTCAAATTTAATAAACAAACAGCAAAGATGGCGGCATATTCTCGGGCCTGCCCAACGTCTGCTGTTAATTGTTAGTTTACTTGCTTTATACACACACACACCTATACGGATCGGTATAAATAATAATATAAATATATGCCCATATACACATGTGTACAATCCTACTGGAATAATGAGATCATCTGTAGCGATCCCAGAAACTCGACTTGAGACTCTGACTATTTTTGGAGCTGCCGAAATACAGAATTGGTTGATAAGACGTGATTATCAGTGTAAAAGGGTCTATTTATAGCCTTTCATTGGGTAAGGTATTAAAACAAAGAGGGGAATCTTTGTGATAAGATGTAACCACACTGAAAACTTAAATGTATAATTATAAGGGAAAAAGATTAAGAAGATTGGTTCAAGGAGAATATTAATGATTAAAATAAGTAGAGAAGATAAAGTTCTACTTATATTGTAATACTTAAAATAAAAACTAAGAGACCTAATTTTTTATCTGTGCACCTTTACACTTTTCATTCCTATTTGCATATCAAATTTAGACGTTTTCCGTCCTCTTGTTTCGTGTTTATCCAAAGCAAACAAATCTGCGGCCGCACATTTGACACAGTTTTCATTATTTATTTATTTCTTGCCTGGCATTCTGCTATTTCTTTTTCTTTCCTTCGTTTCTGCTGCATTGTGTTGTGCCCCAGAGCAAATATTTATGCGAAACCATCATAATTGGGGGGAAGCGAAGAAATTAACCCCTCACCCGAAAAAATCACGCAGAGCAAACGTGAGCGACCGAAAAATCAGAGAATCAACCCCCCACCAACAAAAAAAGAAAAATCCCACCCCTTTTCGCATTCTTCATCCCTCCGCTTGCTCGCTCAGCTCACTCACGCAAAATCAAAATATTCGCGTTTAGATATTTTGAAAATTGCTCGCCACTCGCCAAGAGGTGTTTGTTCGTTATTTATTTTTAGCCGGCACAGCGCACGGTTTCTCAATTCAAGAATTTATAGTTTTGTTTACACGCGAGTGTAGAGTGATGCGCGCGGTACTTACAAGGCCCGCGGAAAAGGTTAAGAGTTTACGCGGCTTGGGCCCATTAAACTGGCCAGAAGATTGGTCGGTTCAGTGGAGAAGCTCAAGTGTGGCTTTTATTACCCATACGCCCCGTATCCGTTCGACTGCTGCCCCAGCCAAGGTTATATTTGTTAAAGATTAACATTGGTTTTCAATTAACCGACACGCGCACTTTGAGCAGCTGTGGCCATTTCGGGGGATGGGACGGGTGCTACGGCAGGGTGGTGGACGGACACTGATTGACCAGAGAGTCCCTGAACTGGGACTCCGGAACTCTGAAGCTCTGCTCTGACCTTGTGGAGATATCACGATAGCAGACTCCTGCTGGGGGGATGATTTGTGGCTTTTTAAACGGGACCAGTGAGTTAAAGCAGAGTAATAAACATTCATTAAAGCAAGAACTCTTAATTAAAAATTAAGTGGGCAAACGATATGCTGATAATAAATTAATTTATAATTTTTTCTTGAGTTCCTGGAATGGTTTTGGTGTCCTTAAGCTAAGCTTTCATGACTTAAAAATTGCAGAAGAAGGAGTTCGAGTTAAAACACAAACATTACAGGATTGAATAATTTTATATACAAGTTCTGCTGCTTTCTATTATATTTTGGTAATTAAATAAAGCAATTATCTGCATTTGAGATTAGAAAAAAAGGTATTTATGTATATAGGCCACAAGACCTGAAAACCTATAAATATTTTTAATTTCCCCGACCGATTTCGTCAGCTTTAATTGTTGTTGCACCGGCGCAGACAGCTTATAAGCTCCCATCGCCTGATTTGCGATAAAATACCGACTTCTCCCCCGTTCTGGCCCTACTTGGGGCCACTTATCATCATTCACTTACTATTATTGTTACACCCAAACCGGGGGGGACGGACATAAGTACACATATTGTACTCCACGATTCACAGACTTTACATATGTGATAATGGCTATTTTTAGAGGCCCACAAACGTTGTCATTGCAGCCGCGCCTTATATTTTCCCTCCATAAATATATAACTTATAACTGATTGATAACTCGTGCTGCTGCTGTTGCTATTGTTGTTGCTGTTGCTGTTTTGCTCAGAGTCGGTGGATTGGAAAAGGGTTTTCGGTTTCATAACGCGATTAACTGGGCTAAAAATAAACACGGGCATTAGCATATGAATGCAGCTGGCGATCGCTGTTTTTTAGCTTTATTCATTAAATCTTGTTTTTTTAAACCATTAAGAGAAAGAATTAAGGGAAAGTTCTCGAGCACCTGTGGGAGTATCTGATATACTCCCACAGGTGCTCGAGAACTTTCCCTAAACCACGAGTCCCTTAATCATTTCTAGTTTCTAATCGGAATCGGAATCGTAATCGCAAAACAAATGCAATTTCCAATAGCAAAAAATTAAGAGGCAGACATCGATCGACTGACGACAACAAGACTGCCGGCGATCGCTATACTATATACAATATAATGCTGCCATATTGTGCGAGTATCTGTAACAGAACGTGTATGTTGTGTGTCGCAGCGCTTTTACCGTTTGATAACCTAGAAAAGAAGACTACATAGGTGTGTGCCTGAGCGTGTGTGTGTGTGGGCGCTGGACAAACGAAAATTGATAAGAGGCGTGCGTGCAATCAAAACTCGCCAGCTTCTGCCTCTTCGTTTAGCCAGTTTGCAAGGCACTGAACACACGAGCATACCATAATGGTGAGTCTCAAACTGTAAGAGGTCTGAGAGTATTCTGTGAATCTTCTATATTTTTGATGATTTGGTTCATAAATCATAGATTTAAATCTCATTGGTAAAAGAGAAAACAAAACAAAATAAAAAAGATTAGAAAACTACTATACGGTATAGTTTAAGCTAATTTTAATAATATTTTACTTTAATGTTTATATTATAGCTATAAGATAAAATGGCAAGCATTATGTATCTTCAAAATAATTCCCTTTATTACTTCCAACTTAAGTCATAATCATTTGCAGGCTGCAATAAAACCGATTAGTACCAATAACCATAATTTTGTGTTTTATTTCTGTAGACAATTATGATTGGCAGATGTCATGTCCGCAGCGAGTTTTTAAAATGAAAAGAGCCCTATTGTCACACAATTTAATTTGTGTCATCCGTAGGGAAGTTCGAGAGATGAACAAAATTCGAGCATAGCCTTGTAATAATAGCTCATCAAGAGCTCTATATGTCTCTCTTGCCATATGTCGTCCAGCGTTTCAACAAATTTGATGCATAAATTCATAATTTAAACATTTCGGTGCCTACGCAGTTGCGAGCTTTTGGGACTAAAGAGTGCGTGGCGGGGCGGCTGTCAACTGGCCCATCAAGTGGGCCCGAAAAAACCATTCGGATAGCCAAGCTCCCTCCATCTCTTAGTGCCTTAGTGACCCCCTACCCGGTTTTTGAGTATATATTGTGCTCGTGGGTCTTTTGTGTGTCTACACAGGGGGAAAAAAATCATCAGTATTGGTATTTAATCTATGGTAGAGTAAGAAAAGGGATTGATCTCAACATTTTGTTTTCTTTTTTCCAACCTTTACTTGTTAATTTTTCACAATATATAGTGAATACTACTCAGTTAAAGATATTTAATCAATCTCTGCTCAATAAAACTGTGATTACTCCCTATAGCTAGTCATCGTCGCAAATATCTTTCAAATTTCTAAGTACATCTTAAAATTTACTTTTCTGAGCCATAGTAGACTCATCCTAAAATGATTTTGATCATTTAAGTAATCATTTCAGCTTGTCTAGGGCCTAGAGATATGATAATAAAACCTTAATATTGTTTTTATAACAACACGACTTTGATCAAAAGGGAATATTTAATAAAGATTATTATTGGTAGTATTATCTAATGCATATCTCTTGGTTTTATTTCTTTTGTGCAGATCTTGGAGCAACTCCCCCTCGATTTTTGCGCCCAGTGGGCTTTTCGGAGACTTCTCCGCCGCCTCGTCCCGAACTTTATCGGATTTACGGCGGTCCAGTACACCCGGCCGGTCGCATTTGGAAATCTCGAAAACTTGTTTATCCAACACACAACACAAGCTTGTGCACACACACTCGCACACACACACACGCTTATGCGGCAAAGAGATGGGGGAAAAAATTATAAACAAGTTTTTTGTTTTGTATTTCGGCTCGGCTGTTGTTGTTCTTCCTCTGCCTCTGCCTCTGCCTCTGTCTTTGCCCCTACACCCCCAGCCACCCCCTCTTGGTGCTCTTTGTGCTTTTTACTTCTTGCTTGTGTTTTGTCGCTGGTTTCGTAATTTATTCTAAAAGCGTTCCGTTTTGGCTCTATATAGAGAATAAACATATATACACACAGGCCAGCCTGCCGCCTGCCCCTACATACATATCTTTTATACAATGTGGATGGATATATGCCGTGATGTGTATTTGAATAAAAGTAATACCCTGAGTGGATATTAGGAAATGACACATCACTTGGGAGCTGTTCCTTTATTGTGTAACCACATTTTTGTCCTAATAACCGTGATATTAAATCAAATCTATCAGTCTGAAAAATCTGAAATCTAGTAATATGCTTATAACACTTATTGAGCAATTTTTGAAACCTTCCCCTATGTAACCAATGGTCCTTACAGTAACTCTATTTTCTTTCCCAATTGGATGTCTCCGTTAGGGTATTCCTTGTTCGATGTTGCCAACAATTGTATTTTATTTTTATTTTCTACGGCTTTCTGTTTTGTTTTGAGCTCTGAATTATTCAAAATAACACTTTTAGTCTATCTGCCTGTATTGTTGTTGCTGTACGCCTCAGCGCTTTTGAAGTGGGTGCAACACAAAAACAACAATATGGTATATAGTCGCAATATCTGACGATCTCAAAACCACAAAAACAACACACAACAAAATACAAATAACAAGACGAAGCTTTATTGAACAATTCAATTTTGCCTCACAACAAAAGCGCGAATCGAGTTACAAGCCTGCGGTTGGGATGTGCAATTGTTTAAAGACAATAAAATTAAAGTAGGAATTAACAATTACAATTACGAACTCGGCGTTTTCCACCTTCTTCTCAAACTTCCAAACTTTGCCGCTCTCCTTCTCTCCCTCAGTGTCTGTCAAAATGTGACAAGTGCCGGCGAAGAAATAAGAGGGAATAGAGAGAGAGATTTAACCTTGAAAAGTGTGGACAAGACAACACGGCAATGACGCAGACATTCTGATTCCGATTCCGATTCTGTTTCGGATCTGGATGAGGTAGAAACCACGAAAAGTATGATGGAAAAATACAGTACAATTTAATAATAACCATTACAAGGCAGAAAATGGTGAGGTAAGCTCTATTCCCGCAGGAATAGAGCAACAAAAAAACCATTTATTTATTTATGCAACCCCCAAAATAAACAACTTATTCTATTAGTCTAAATGAGTAAATTTTCCCCATCTATCAGTTCTGTAGTTCAAATAAATAAACACCTCTGTTCGCTTAAAAGTAAAGGAAGAGTTCTTAATGGTAAATTTATGAAGGGAAGCCATAAACTTTATGGCACGCTAATGTCAAATATAATAGAACCCGTTTATTGCCCGAATTTATGCACATAATTTGACTGAAATATGGCACTAATAAATTACTTTATAAACGAGAAAAATAAGTAACAATGGAAAGTCCCTATTTATTTGCTAATAAACTACCTATTCATTACTTTTTAAATAAGTAAATAAGAGGGCCAAATTTATGCACATAAAACCAAGAAGTTGAAGTGGAATATTTTGTGCCAGAGCAATGAAAAATATTTATTTCTTGGCTTACGAATTCCCCATATAAACAATAATAATGACTAACGGAATGTGTTCTTTGTGGGGAGCCTTTAAATTGTGCCTACTTTGATGGAAAGTCCAAATAAACAACTTAATACGCAAAAACTTAGATATGGTAAACAGTAAAAACAAGTGATAATACCCAAGTTTGGAATGGAACCTAAAGGTTCTATCATTTAAGCTCCCATGAAAATAATTAAGTAATTGTTAATAGGGATTATTTAAAAAAAAACCAATCATAGTAAATATAATTCATCACAATATATTTATAAAGTAAGTTAACACAAATGGCCCAAAAGTTCCGTGAAATCCGCAACATCCTAAATAAAGAGTGCCAAAAAGTGGAAAAGTGTTATTATTAACCCATGAACTTTTGCCAACTGACTCAACACTTAACCCCTGAATGGCCGGGACCGCCCTTTTGTGTGACGTTTTATTTTAATTTTTTTGGGAAGCGAAAACAACAAAGTGGAAATTCTCGGTACGAAATTATGCAAATTATTTACAACTGAGGGCGTGACAAATGGAGGGCAGAGGCGCATAAATCATAAAAAACGCGAGTGAAAACGGCGAAAAGTAACGTGAGGGAAAAACAGAAGCTGACGCAGGAAACTAAAAATACGAAAATACCGGCGATCAGGTTAAAAAAAAAGAAGAAATAAAGAGAAGCGAACGGAAAAAGAAAACAGGGTGTTCCTTCGTTAAAAGGAGCGGCGGATAAACAGGTGCGGGAAGGGGGATCCCGAGGAGCGGAGGAGAGACGCGAGAGTTGCACTTGGGCAGGCCAAAAATAAACCAGAATGTGAGGATTGCTCACGATTTTCCCATGAGCAGCGAATGGATGACCCTATTTTCCCGCCGCCCCTGCCCTTCCCATACCCGGCAGTTCCCGACCATTCCCTACATCCCTAGCCCGTCCCTACCACACCATATTCCATGCCCATTCCTATTCCCATTCCCGATTCCAGGCCTATGGTCCTATGTTTGCCTTCCGCGTGTGTCTGCATGTGTGAGTGTGATTGTGCGTGCCTTGAGAATAGGCGGCACAGGCAGAAACGGCGAAAAGCAAAAGCAAAGGCAAAAGCCATAGGCCGGCACACAAAGCATAAAGAACGATAATAAACACACACAAACACACGTCCCGGCACAATACAATGCAAATACAGTGAGCATCGCTTAACAATTACTCCCAGTTTTACGGGAACCTAAACTAGTTTTCGGCTCTATGAGATCATAACACATAAAAGCGGGCATGGGATTGCGGAAATAATCGCTTAAGCACTATTTTCAAAAGAAAGAATTGTATTTGAAAGATTTGGAGAAATTCTTTTAAAAATCATAAAAGGTGTCGAGTAAGCTTATTTTACTTATTTTTTTCCAACAGAGCTTGATCAATTTGAGTCCTAATAACTGTATAAGTTTCTTCTTTGGTTAAATTCCTGGTTTCTTGGCTTCCTTTACCCCCGAATATCCACTGTATTCCCGCGAGAGTGCGAGCGAAAGAGAGCGGACGAGCATAGGCCTTTTTCGCCCATTGTTGTTGCTTTTTATGCTGCGCTGTTGTTGCCTTTGGCTTTGCCTACCCCCCAATCAATACTGGAACATGCTCGTTCTCTCTCTCGCTCACTCCACACGATAGCACTAATCGGGTGACGAACTATATAGAAAAGAACCGTATACATAATATATATATGACTTACGTTCTTGAAGAAATCCATGAACTGGCTGTGGTAGATGAAATCCCTGGGATATTTCTGCTGGAACACCTGCGACAGAAGGATCGACAGCGGGACCTCGCCAGCGGCTGTCCCGCTCGCACCTGGATTGCCATTGCCGTTAGAATTGAATCCCACTCCGCCGCTAATGCTGCGCTGCAATTTCGAAGTCGAAGCAACGAAATTCGAGCATTTGCACGAGATCAACATGATTTGATTTTGCAGCTTTTCTGTTTTGCCGGGTCTCTATGATAACGGTATTTGCCTGCTGATGCTAACACTATCTCCTTCACACACACTATCTTCCTTTTTCACTTGTAAGGAAAACACTTAAGCTGTTCTTCTTCTTCTCCGCTTCACCTCCTTATTTATATTCCGGCAATCGTAAAACAACAACAACGTCGATAAGTTGGCAGGATTCACGCGTAGATTTCCGTTATGTTTCGTTTCAAGTCGATTCTAATTCAAAGTAAAACTCTTTAGTTTAGTCAAGAGTTTAGGAGCATTTGTGGGAGTTTTTTTGGTTGAGTTTTTACGAGTTTAATTAAAGCGCTTGCAACCCAAAAGTAGACGAAAACAATCCAAACAGCCGATACATACGCACCCACAACCGACCGATTTTGTTTTTCGACTGTGGGAAAGAGACAAAAAAGAATGCGATTCAAGCAGTGTTACCAGATGAAAATGTTGCTTTCACCCTAAAAAATTTCAAATAGTCGATATTTCACCCTAAAAAATCCAGTCAATTGGGAGAGCGTAAAAATTGGGAGAGCAAGAGACTCTGAGTAAAAAAAATACAAAAAAAAATAAACTGGCGTTAGGATCTGAAACAATAACAAAAATAAGGTCACATTCGCAAAAATACGGTCACATTCGCAAAAATACGGTCACATTCGCATTTCTGTCTCTCTCTTAATATCTCTTTTTATCTTCTTTTTCTCTTCTTTCTCGATGATGGCGGAAAGCAGTGGGAAGATTTGGGCGGTCATCTGCAGTGATTTAAAAATATATTCCAGCGTTGCCATACCGAATTATTTTTCACAGAAGTTTGGAAAATAGGAAAATGTAGGAAAATAGATCAAAGCAGAGAGCGGCTCTAGAGATGGGGTGAAAAATAAGAGAATCTATATCTATAGATGGGGTGAACAAAAATAAGAGAATCTATAGATGGGGTGAACAAAAATAAGAAGATCTGGAGATGGATGTTATCGATGATGTTTCTTCACCTGTTCGTGTCGATATTTTCTCCTAAAAAATCCCGCCGAATTCAAAAAAATCTGATATATTCAAAGATTTAAAAGAAGAAATATCTAATTATGACGTGGAACGTTGCAAAGCGGAAAAATGTCGGTGGAATACCAGTTTTTAGTATCTTAAAGGCGGGTTCACGGAATGCGCCATCATCAGCTGGCAAAACTTTCAGGCGATAGGAAAATGGTGGGCAGTATTTAGTTTGATTAATTCGCCATTTTAGGTGATTTATAATAAAAAAAGCAATTTTATAGAGATTTTCTTAAAAATTTTAAATCAATCGTTCCGAAAAAAAAACCCTAACCTTTCCCCCTAAAAATTCTTCCCCCCTAAAATTCCCCCTAGGACATCAAAAAACCCCTAAATCTAGGGGGAAAACCCCTGATCAGGGAACACTGGATTCAAGCAGCAGTGTGCCCGCCAGGCTTTCCGTTAATCCAGCTGAAAGTCGCCTGAGAAAGAGCAGACTAACGAGACGTAACCAAACCACGTAAGTAAACAAATATGAAACGATTTTTGACGAAAGTGAAAAAAAACACGACTTTTTACGCCAAGATAATAAATAAATCAGCTAAAAATAAATAAAAAAATATTTGCTGTTTTAAATACTACAAAATACACAACTTTTTGCACGTGTGAATCGGATTTTATTATGTTTAAAGTATTCGTTGACCGAATTTAAGAAAATTAGATAATTTTTTTTTTAAATTGGAATTATTTGTTGTGGACTTAATTAAAATGATTATTACGAAATTAACGGTGCGTATACGTGATGTTTACCGGTGAAATGGGTTGAAAACTTGGGCGAAAAGGTTGAATACTTTGGTGAAATAAGGTAAAGCAGTGCAAATGGACTGCTTTCCCAAAGAGGTGCACCTTACCGACCGTTGCACTGCTTAGTCGAAAAGTTATCGACTAGTTAAGTCCTCCTGTCACAGTCGTTCTTGTTTGAATTTTTGGCGGGAACCTTAAAATGATGTGTGTTATGTATGAAGGCACTTTTAATTTTCTAAGGGCCGATTTTTTAATGCCAGGTTGACTTTTGTCAATGAGGTAAATTGTTGCTTCGGAGTAGTTTCATGTTTGCTTTCATCTTACTGATAAATTTTTAACTTGAGCTATTCCTCTAGTCAGGAGTTATCAGTCAGATAAGCAAAACATGATTTTGTGGGTCCTACATTACTCCGAAAAAAGTTTACCTCAACGACAAAAGTTAATACCCATTTTTGGAGCATTAAATTCTAAGCAAATACTTACTGCTCCACTGCCTTCACTTCTAAAAATTACAAAATTTGACCTAATTAACTGTTATTTTAAATATATTTTTAAAATTTTAGTTTAAAAACCTAAGCAGACTGTTTAATTTAATAATCTTGCAACACCAAACATTGTTCCTTGGATTTTCTCTTCCATTTTCCAACAACTCCCCAGTTGCAGCGAAAACCATTTGATATAGTTCCTTTTATTTTTGGCCAACCAATTTGCACCTGCAGCTGTTGATTAAATTCCGGCTTTTTCGTCATCAAAAATGCATGCAACATGGTGAGAGGCGACCACGGTGGGGGTAGGAGAACTCACTCACGCTGGCCAAGGCGAGAAATCATAAAGTTGGCCACGTGCCGCCGCCGAGTAGCGGCTTCTTCTTCCTAAACATTTTCGGCCAGGTTAAGACCCTTCCCTCTCCACTCCTCACACCAAACTCGAAATCCACCCATCGTAGTTCGGGTTTGGCTTGGGCATAAATTATGCGCGACTCGAGCGGCCCTGCGTTCGCCTGTCAAATTTGGCACCTGGCCGCGGTCGAAGGTCTTACACCATTTGTACCATTTACCATTTACTATTTGTATATCCCGCACAGCTACCTTTCGGCACTGGAAAAAATATTAAAAGAAAAATGTATTGCCTTTCTAAAGAAATAAGAATTTAATATATCTAAATAATTAATTTAGAAGCAATGTTTTTTATCTTATCTCTACTTTTTAGTTTGACAAACGCTTTATCATTTTTTCAAAATTATAACTTCAACAATTTTAGCACATATACTCGTTTGTTTATTTTATTATTATTTTATCTATTATTTTTACATGTTATAATAATTAAAAAAATTTTTAATTAGTAGAAAACCTATTTTTATTGTATTTATTTTTATTTTAGAGGTTTTAAGGCTTACATTTTAAGTTTCTTACCATATATACCTATTTTTAGCTATCTTTATATTTATCGTTAAAATAGATTTTTTAAGGGCTTCTTTTCAGATCTGAATGATTTTTTTGTTCAACAAAATGTTCAATTTATTTTAAACAGAATAATCTATTATAATCTATTATTTCTATAGAAAACCAAAAAATTACTAAATATCTTCCAGCTCTCCATATGCTAGATTTCTCAATTAATACTAGATTTCTCCGAGTGCATCTAATCTCGCAATGAAAGTGTTTAGAGCTGCTGCCAAAGGGGAGCTGCCAAGCTGAGCGCTGCTCTATATCGGCGTGTCTTAGCCATGTAAACATGTAAACCGTTTTGGTTGTTGCGGTCTCGGTTGTTGGGTTCGCCGTGTAATTGAAATTGCGCGGCGTACGCGGCATTAAGTCATAAAAGCAACAACTACGGTGCCCCAACTACAACTACTGCCCGGCTACCCAGCAAAAACAGGAGGAAAAAAAGCAAAATAAAACAAGTTTGTCACACTCTGAGGCCAGGCACGTACTCGCCAAGAGGTCAAAACGCACTCTGGACATGATAAACCGGCGGGCAAATTGTGAAACTCGTCCGTTTCTGTGTCCACCATCGTCATCTTGGAGTCGGCTTTGGAGTCGGAGTCGGAGCTGGAGCCCAGTGGCACTGTGCGGGTCATAAAAGCAGCGTACTTAGAACAAGTTAACCAAACAAACATATATTCTTGTTCGGGCAACAAAAATTTAATTAAGGTCTCTTCTGTATCTGCGAGTGCCTCAATTTCTGGGTAAACGCTTCTTTTTTTCTGCCTTTACACAGGCGCTACAACAGCATCTGATTGTGTAATACAAGCGAAAGAACGGACAGTCGATCTATATAAAGAACGTTGACTTTGTTCCATTTTTTCTCGGCAATTTTCGTCAGAGAGGTGAGAGACCCACACGTTGGAGATCTCGTTAAATTATTATGTCATCTTGGGGGATGGTTTCTGAAAGTGTGGGAGAGTCGTAAACAATTTATTTTACTTGATGGATTTGTCTAAAAAAGGGGTGAATAGTAGTAATTGCATTTTATTAAAGTTTCCTAAAAGTTTAAAACTATTTGGGCATTGGGTTTCCAAGTTTACAGGCATAGAGTCCTTGATATCATTGGTTTTAAAAGGAAAACTCTCAATAGAATGGTCTGAAAATTGACGAGTATTTGTACTTAAGCTTAATAAACATTTACCGAATTAAAAAGCAAAGTAAAATAACTTCATAAACTCCTTGAATTAAAGGCTTTGTAATATTATTACTATTTCACAAATATCTTCTTTAAACATTTCCTAAATTAACCCAACCTAAGCTAACTTGTAAAAATTTTGTGAACATTTTTCAATAACTTTAATATCTTGTTATGTAATTTCCTTGTGACTTCTGTCCGCCTCCAGAAGCTTTGTGAAAAGAGTCTGGCTTGCCCTGGAGATTCATCCTTTGGCACATCCTTTCCCAGCGGCTCCTTTTCGCTACCGCACTCCCCCTTCGCCCGCTCGCTCTCCCTCTCTAGTTCTCGTCCCTTTGCTCCCTCGCGAAATTTGATCTCTTGGCCGTGATAAGAAATCGAGGGATAAGAAGGCGCAATCCATATAAACACGCTCGAGGAAATGCTCGGGGCAATTGCTGCTCTGAGTCCCGAAGGTCCTTTGTCTTGGAGGACCTTTTATGTCTTATCAAGGCGAGCGAACTTGGGACGCTTTGCCGGATCCTGCTGCTATTGGTCCTGGTCCCAGTCTTGGTCCCTATCCCGATCCTGGTAACACAATACTTTTTCGAATGCGGACCGGCGCACCGCAATCCTGCAGCTCCAGCTCCTTTCTTAAATTAATTCGCGAGAATTTAAGGCGGAGGTGCCATGCGGCGAGGTGATCCTGGCCGCCGCAGCTCCTAGCTCCTGGTGTCCCGGCTCCCATTATTGTGTCAGCAACTTTATAAATTGCGCATAGAAAACAAACCGCCCGCAAATGTTAAAGAATGGTGGAATACCAAGACAGAGAGCTCCTTTGTCCTCCACAATTGCTGTTTATATTTGGTGCTGCGCGGCCCATTGAATGGCAATCAATCAATCAATCAATCTAGCCAGCCTAGCGATGATCGTGCGTATCGATATCCATTTACATAACACCGATTTCGGCACGTTTTGGGTCTAATTGAGATCAGTATTTCGAGAGAGGGAAGGAAGTGGAATAGGGAGGAGGCTGCAGGGAGTTTGTGGAGAAGATAGTTAAGAAAGGATAAAAGGATGAAACTATTAAATGTATTATTTAATTATGTATTAGTCAATGAATTATTTGATTGGAAAATATAATTTTTAAATTATATCAAAATGGAAATTGTAAGGGACAAGGAGCAGGGTTGGATTTACAGCTTTTTAAATAATAATAAATAATAAAAAAAGTTCTTGGAAACCTTTTATAACTTTTAGAAGCATTTCTTTGATTAAGAAAGATTTTAAGAACCTTCTATAAATATCCTCTTAAATTTTATTCTTTGCTTTTATTTTATTTTTTTATAAATCAAGTATTTAGCAATTTATTTCTATTTAAAATCAAACTACTTCAAAAACTAATAAACAATTCACTCTTTAAGCAAACATTTCCTATTAAAACCTGAATAACAAAGAGACTAAGTAATTTTATTTAAATAAAATACTATAATTCCCTAATGTTTCAACCCCTTAAAGCTTATTTTCGCCATAATATGGCCATTAAGGACCCCATTACTTTGTCAAATTCAAATCCTCAGCTACAAATCCTGGCACCAAGCTCAGCCCAGCTCAGTCCAGCTCCCTGGCAGATACATTCCTTATATAACAACGCCCCAAAACGACTCCCTACCTAAGGGAGTGAGTGTGTGAGAGTGAAATCGGGTACATAGACACCTCCATTCCAGATTCGGCCAATGGCAGCAGCTCGCATATGTACAGACACATATGTGTATCCGAAACATTGTGTATCTCTGTATCTGCAACTGTTTCGGTTTGGGTTTCGGTTTGTGTTTCGTTTTAGGTTCTTAGTTCGTGCCAAGGAGGAACACAACAAGTGCGCTGCAAAGGGAACTCGTAGTATCTAGTAATTGCATAATTAAGTGCCCGCCCGGGGGCTCCAGCACTCACTGTTTGGTTTTAATTTGTGTAAATTGCCGCTCTGATACGGATCGCGCGTGTCCATAGCGAGGGACTTATTAATTGAATTAGCGCCTCCGAACCGAAGAGGATCTGCTAATTAGCGGCGGCTGTCCACGGTCCCCTCTTACTTTACAGACAGGAAGTTGACAGCTAATTGACAAGTCCAAATGGAGATGTGGCCCCCTTTTCCCGCTTAGCTATGATGAACTCTTAATGCGTTGATATTAAAACCCAAATCATAATTTGCATATGACAAGGGAAGAGTGGGAGTGTGTTATTTTAAGGAGCAGAGTTTCCTGTCATCCGGAAATTTCGCACGGTATTATTGACAAGCGGATGAGGGCTAAAGGCCAAGGCATGTGGCGCTTTCAAAAGTCAGTTTCCCAGGCCATTATTCAAGCACCATCAAGAGGCACATCCTTATCCTGATTGCTTCCCCAGGATACATCATCACTCCCCCAAAATCACGGTAAATCACGCTAATAAGCCGGTAATAAATATAGTGCAAGTGTAGCCCTCTTCTTCGCCGGCGAATATTGCATGTTTGGCACACATTCCCGTGTCCTTCACAGGGCACAGGAACAGGAAAAGGAAGCCCTTGCCTGAGGGGTTGCAAAAAGCAACAACGATTTTTCACTTTTGTTTTTGTTTAATAGGGCATGCGAAAATATATATTTCCCTGACATCACTTACCCCTCATTGAGGCAGCGAGAAGAGTTCTTTCTCCTTTCGGTTTACTCTCTCATCATTTGTCTCCATTTGCCGCTTTGGCTTGGCTTTTGGGTGTTTTGTGCGGGGCATCTTCATCAGTCTCCGAATGGCCAACTTGGAAGGAGCTCCCAGCCATATGTGTCGGTCTCCTTCGCTCGACTTGACTGATGGGAGCTTCTTCATTTGTCACTGTAACGCGTTGCGGCCTCAAAAATGCTTTTCCCGCATGCCAGCCAGACTTGGAGTTGAGTCCGATGGGGGAAGCTGCAAGGGGAGATGGAGGAGGATATAGCCAAGCCACACGAGTGTGAATGCTGGACATCCATCCCAGTTTCCTTTGCCAGTCACTCAGTCAGTTTGCCAGTCTGTCAGTCTCTCACCAGACTTTCAATCGTCACACTGTGGATGTAAAGATATTATTTCAGAGTTTAAAATGGGGAAATTGGGAATTATTAAAATTAAATTAAATATTTGAAGGAAATTTTATTAAGAATATAACCTAAAGAGGTCGATTAATTTTTTTTTTTTTCATTTCAAGTCAAAGTAAGTAAGAAAAATGTGGGACTTAAGGTCTATAAGGACTAAAATTCAAAACAGCAAAGATATAAATCTTTATTTATTTATTATTTATTTAGTCCTCCTAAAACCTTTTTGTTTTATCCTTTTACCACTGTCCATCAGGCCCTGTGTGAAGGCAGCGTGTAAAAACCTGTCAAATGCCAGAAATACCNATGCTTTTCCCGCATGCCAGCCAGACTTGGAGTTGAGTCCGATAGGGGAAGCTCCAAGGGGAGGGAGTAGGTTATAGCCAAGCCACACGAGTGTGGATGCTGGACATCCATCCCAGTTTCCTTTGCCAGTCACTCAGTCAGTTTGCCAGTCAGTCAGTCTCTCACCAGACTTTCAATCGTCAAACTGTGGATCTAAAGATTTTGTTTAGAGTTTAAAGTATAAAATTGGGAATTGAAAAAAAATAAAATAAAATATTTGAGGGGAATTTTATTAGGAATATTACCTTAAGAGGTAGTTTATTTATCACTTTACTTATATTTAAATGAATTTCAACCTTTATAAAAATGGATAAGGCTTAGAAATTAAGGAGTATGTATATAACTTTGGATAAGTGAAGGTCTTATGGTCTTTGAGGATTGAAATTTAAAGTCACTGCAAACGGATAAGCCTCTTTTTTTAACAGCCTCCCTGATTACTCTTAGGTATATATTTTATGTATTTTTTTCTTCTAAAACCCCTTTCTTTTAACCTTTTACCACTGTCCATCAGGCCCTGTGTGAAGGCAGCGTGTAAAAACCTGTCAAATGCCAGAAATACCAAAAATAAAACGATGCGAATCGATGCCAACCGAGTTGTTGGCCCGATACGTTG
>VNJO01008681.1:0-24385 GCA_008042535.1 Drosophila tani | reverse complement strand
GTCCGTCTGTCTGTCCGTCTGTCGGTTTCTACGCGAACTAGTCTCTCAGTTTTTGAGCTATCGAGCTGAAATTTTCAGCATAGTCTTATTTTTTTTAGCACGCAGTATATATGTCGGAACGACCGAAATCGGACTACTATATCCTATAGCCGCCATAGGAATGATGGCGAAATTAATGTAAAAAAAATTTAACTTCTCTGTTTTTTAACGTATTTTTATTTTAACAAATTTTGAGATATAGCAGTTTTTTATGGTTCTAGAATTACGGTTTTAATTTCATTAAGATTGGACCACTATATCATATAGCTGCAATAGAAACGATCGGTCAATTTATATGAAAATGTAAAATTCTGCATGTAAAATGTAAAATTTACAAAATTCGATGCTTTTTTAACATTACTAAAATGGTTCGATTTTCAATGATCCAATTAAAGACTGCAAGGGTATACCAACTTCGGTTTACCGAAGTTAGCTTTCTTTCTCGTTTTCAATTCTATTCACTTGTTTCTACATCGTTTATGTGGTTCCGATAGGTTTCATTATACCCTTGCAGAGGGTATTATAATTTTGCCATGATATTTGCAACGCAGTGAAGAAGGCAACTCCGACCCCGTCTGTCTGTCTGTCTGTTCGTCTGTCTGTCCGTCTGTCTGTCCGTCTGTCGGTTTCTACGCGAACTAGTCTCTTAGTTTTTGAGCTATCGAGCTGAAATTTTCAGCATAGTCTTATTTCTTTAGCACGCAGTATACATGCCGGAACGGCCGAAATCTGACTACAATATCCAATAGCTGCCATAGGAATGTTGGCGAAATTAATGTAAAAAAAATTTTAACTTCTCTGTTTTTAAACGTATTGCTATAAATTTTGAGATATAGCAGGTTTTTATTGTTCTAGAATTACGGTTTTCATTTTTTTAAGATCGGACAACTATATCATTTAGCTGCCATAGAAGCAATCGGTCGATTTATATGAAAATGTAAAATTCTACATGTAAAATGTAAAATTTACAAAATTCGATATTTTTTCATCATTAACAAATTGGTTCGACTTTCAATGATCCAATTGCAGACTGCAAGGGTATACAAACTTCGGTTTACCGAAGTTAGCTTTCTTTCTCGTTTTTAACTTCTGTAGCTTACAATTATTCTACAAAACTTTACCACTTTGCGGGAGAACTTAAAACTAATAATAACTACAAAATAATAATTCCGCACCGCATACGGTGATGCTCGCCGTACGTACATATAACCATATTCACTATTTATAGAAATATTTTCTTTATTTAATACATTCTATTGTTTGTTTTGTACTTCCGTAGAGAGCGGACAACTTAGAGATTCCTCTATAGTTGTTAGCATCCACTTTGGTACCTTTTTTGTGGAGAGGAATGACGAATGATTCCTTCCAAATAAGGGGAAATTGGGATGTTTCTGAGGATAAGGTAAACAGTTTTAGAACAGGACTGCACAGGGCCTCGGCACAATACCTAAGCCTGGTATTCCATCGGGACCTGGCGAATAAACTGGCTTGACACGTTGAAGATCCACAAGAAGGAAGCTTTCGATAAGCTAGGACTGAAAATTAGGTTTGATTTGGGCATGTTATAAGAATAGGTCTGGTTTGAATCGGATGACAGAGAATAAGTTGTTTGAAAAAACTGAGCAAAAGATCGGCGATTTCCTGATCATTGTTTGCTGTAGTATTTTCAAATGAAAGCGAGGAAGGATGTGTAATAGGCTTACGTTTAGTGTTAAAAAAATTATAAAACTGTTTTGGGTCCACCGCGAACTGAACCCTACAACGATTCAGATAGTTTTTATAACGCTGCGCGTAAAGTACGGTGAACTTAGGCCGAGCCGCTAAATAGCGAGAATGGACAGCTTGAGAACCGTTACGTTTAAATTAAGAGTAAAGATTGAACTTTATGTTTTTGAGGCGAGTCAACTCTTTACTAAACCAGGGAGGTTTATTTGAGATTGACGGATAGTATAGCGGAACACATTCAGTAAAAAAGGAATTCATAGCATTGTAAAAAATATCCATGGCACCCACAATGTCAGTGCACATGTAGAGATCGGACCAATCAAAGTCAGATATGAAATTATTCAGCCGTCGAAAATCCGCCTTGCGAAAGCAGTGGACTTCTTGGCCGGCCGATCAGACTTATTCTCCATAACAGTCGCAATATCGATAGTCACATCGAAAGTAGGATGGTATAGATCTTCGGGTTGCGTCAAGGGCGGGACCCTAAACAAACTGACTCTTGCGGGATCAGAGACAAAGCAGAGAACGAGCAGGCGATCTAAGGAGTTTCGTACATGGTTGACTTGAGACAACGAAATGTCAAACAAGCCATCAATAAAGTCGTGACGTGCAGTAGTTAAAATTGTAATGAGGATTCAGTTGTGGACCAAATAATTCCAGGAATGTTAAAATCACCTGGAACATTTAAATGGTCCCTGTCCGAAAGTCTATTGGAGACCGCCTGAATAGCGGACAGGTGGTTCCAATAAATAGGAAGTTCCGACAAGGGGGGAATATAGGAACATGTAATATAAGTAAAACTACCATTGAATGATAGCTTCCCGCAAAGGAATTCAACTTCGTTGCATTCCTCGAAAGTTAACATTTCAGACGTGAGGTTGGAGTCAACCGCAATGAGGACCCCGCCCCCTCGCCTGGAAGGCCGATCAAGCCTGTACGTTGTGTACACAGCTGGAAAAATTTCGGAGCTTAGAATCTCCGGCTTTAAGCAGGTTTCTGTGAAAACAATCACCTGGGATGCAAACGATAAACTATCAGAATACAATTATGGAAGCTTACTACGTAAGCCTCTTGCATTCTGATAGGAAAGAAGAAGAGAATTTGTTAGTTTTTTGAAGCGGACGAGGTAGATGGCACAATGGATTTTTCCGTCCTGGGTAAATTAACTCCCAGGCTGTCTTTTTTTTTTCTTAGCTTCGTACTCCTTAACAACAATGTGCTTTGGCCAGAAGTTCTCAGAGCACATTGTCTTAAAAAGTTCGTCAGGGACATTTATTTTGAAAGATGAAATGTCCCTAGCATAAGAAAATTAGAATTTTTCCACCTTAATCTTAGATTTATCGGCTTTAATTTGACCCAGAATGTAGGTACTTACATCATCAGATGTTTGATCAGGGAATAGCAATCAGGGCTTTTGGCAATACATTTGTAGTGCCAATTTCGGCCGGTATTCCGGGCCTGTTACCCTGGGGAGTTTTCTGGATGGGGTTCTGTGGGGTCATTAATTGTGACCCCTCAGCGGACTCAACGGATATAAATGGAGGCGCTGTCCCTCCCGCGGCACATTCGGAGTTCTAAGAGAGAGAGAGAGCGAGCAATAGAGCGAGAGTTAGGGAGCTTAAGCAGCCAAGCTGTAATATCGGCGTAACGGATAAAGCACAAAGAGGAATGCAAAAATGAAGATAAGCAATTTCTGCACCAAACTAATTTGCAATTAATATAGTTATTAATACACAAAAACAGCTGCATGCACACGCGAAGTGAAGCGGTGAATTATTATTGAACACAAGATTGAAGTTTCAAAAAAATCCCCGGTGGTTTATCGCAAAGAATTTACACAAATACGAGGCGCAAAACAAAAACACGACCGTGCACTTAGAAAGAGAAACGACAATTGATATTTGCATATTAATATAAAAAAAAATTAAGTATATAACTTCAATAGTTCAAAATTTAATAATTTTGCAATGTGTTAGGAGCAAACGAGCCACTGTGCGGCGATGCCCTTCAAGCAAGTATGGAAACCCCACTCCAGTCTAATCTAGACAGCGTTCAGCAATTCCCAGGACAGCCACAAATCAAAATGGAACCTGTAAGATTAACCATAAAAAAAGTATACAAAAAATTATCCTTCATGAAAATGACCATGCAAGCACTTGATCAAAACCAGAACATGGTGATACAGTTGCTTGTAGCTCAGCAATCTAAAGAATTGATGTCTAGTCTACGAATAACCATATGGAACGCCAATGGCGTTTCACGGCACAAACTTGAAATAACATAGTTCCTGAATGAAAATCATATCGACGTTATGCTGCTTGGAGAGACGCAGCTCACAAGCAAATACAACTTCCAAATAAGAGGTTACGCCTTCTACCGCACAGATCATCCAGATGGTAAAGCCCACGGCGGAACAGGTGTCTTAGTCAGAAAACCCATAAAGCACCACTTTCACCAAAGGTATTCAACTAATTACTTGCGGGCCAATCTTCTTATAGCCACTCTCTACTGCCCGCCTCACCTTACAATTTCTAAATGACAATTCATGGATTCTTACAACTCACTTGGAGATCGTTTTATAGCAGCAGAAGACTATAATGCCAAGCATACGCACTGAGGATCGCGTTTCGTGACACCCAAGGGAAGGCTATTATATAATGCAATCATAAACTTGAGCAACAAATTTGACTATGTTTGCCCCGGTAGCCCCACATATTGGCTCAAGGCCCAAAAATTACCAATCATGCTCACAGGCTGACGTCGCACAGAACCAACTAGCTAAAATATAAGAAATATGTAAGTGCTCTCAATATCGAAGCGGATATCGACTGCTCTACTGATGCTCTTGAAGATGTACTCACTGCAGCAGACACATTTCAACACCACCAGGGAGGACGTACAAACAAATTCAAAACTAATCAACAAATTAAACAACTTGTCCTCGAAATGAGGCGTCTGCGACGTGCTTGGCAAACCAACAGATCGCCATCTTCAAAACAACGTTTTAAGGAAGTCACTCGCTTACTAAACCGAGCTCTGAAACAAGTCGGTACTGTACATCGAAAAACTTTCGCCAACCAGTACAAGGCATTCTTTGGGTAAAAGTCACCTCGACAAGAAAATCATCAGGTTGCAGGGCCTACAGCGACAGAGGTAGAGCCGAAAAATTAGCTTCACACGTCTGAAGCGCCTTCCAGCCAAATCCTTCAACTGTTCCATTTGTCCTACCCTAAATCCAATCTGAAGCTATGTCCTTACCAACAGTGTTTTAGCCGATTGAGATCGCGAAAGTCATCGGGGAACTGAAACCGAAAAAGAATCCGGGCTGTAACTTAATAACTCAAAAAATGATAAATGAACTTCCAAACTCTGCTATTGAGGTTATTTGTAAAATCTTCTTCCCAAGGAAATGGAAAAAATCGATCATCAACAAAGTCTTCGCGGCTGGAGTTCCACAAGAAAGCGCACTTGGGCCTACTCTGTTCGTCCTTTATACAGCGGATATTCCTACGAACGACCGGCTAACAACACGTTCGCTGACGACACTGCGATCCTAAGTCACTCGAAGTGCCCAACCCGAGCAATTAAAAACTAGCAAATGACCTTATGGTAGTTGAGAAGTGGCTATCTGACTGGCGTATTAAAATAAACGAACAAGAATGTAAACATATAATTTTACTCTAATAATAATTTTACTTGAATATTCTTAAATAGTATGCCGATTTCCCAAGTCAACAAAGTAACGTATCTCAGCGTCCACCTGAACAGGCTACTAACCTGGCGTAGACACATCGAATGCAAGAAACTACATCTAAAACTAAAAGTCAGCAGCCTCCAATGGATTTTAAACGCCCGAACGCCACTGCATCTGGACTACAAGGTCCTGCTCTACATCTCCACTATCAAGAAAATCCTAAGAACTGTCATTGGGGCACCATGGTGTATTCGTAACCAAAACATCCACATGGATCTCAGCATTCTTGCAGTAAAAGATGAAATAGACAAACAAAAAGCAGAACCTGCCTCCAACGAACTTCCAACACAGCAATTGTTTTCAGGGCCATAAAACTCTGTGCCAGTCATATGAATGTTAGTTAGGTTATCAATATAAGATTTAATACACCTATTATAAGTCTCGAAAAGGAGAATATTTAATAAATACCAGCTAAGCATAAAAAACTACAAAAAAAAGAACGACTAAATAAAAAGACGTCTTCATTTGGCAAGGATTGCAACCAACTAAACCGTGCTCTTTGGCTATCGACCGCCAGACGGTTGCTCTTTGTCGCCGTTTCGTTGCTGTCGCGCGTTGAGAAATACGAGAAATAACCGCTACTTGGGCTCACGGAGCTTCTACACTCCTTCTTTTGTTCGTCGCTCATTTAGCTACTTCGCGTGGCTCTTATTTTAATAAAATAATTATGAACTTGTATTAATCATATCACTAATTTTGTAAGTCGAAAACAATTTATTTTTCTGATTTAGCGTATTTTCGCTTATCTTGGAATACTCCAGTATTTTATACTTTATTTTTGTCTTAAAATCATCCACTTTCTATAATTTTTCCCGGCGCTCACGCGAAACACGTCCGCTCTCTACGACTTTAAATATAAATTAATAAATAAATGAAATAGATTTGCTACTTCCTGTAAAAAAGATATTTCGATGTATTTTTTTACCACTTTTTTTTTTAAGCCAAAGTTACAGAACATTCTTGTACGCAGACTTTTTATGGCAGGTGTATAGGCTAAGCAGGCCAATTTCCATCTTTTTATTACCACACCAAATTGATAAATGGGGCCCAACCACTTATTCGAATCTCACCCTGAGGAAAAGAATATGTCACTTACTGTGCGCTAAAGAGCCAGAGCTAGCAATGTTTATGTTTAAATAACACATTCGACAAATACAATTGTTAAAAATATATATATTTACATGAGTCGTTCTTCGCCCGAATAAAAAATCAGGAGATTTTTTTATTTACTGGTTATTCTTTATTAGAATGCTGGAAAAAGACTGACTGTCTGTTACAGAATTGGTTAGCATGAAACCTCGGTTTGCGTCTTAGAATTTACAGTTAGTGCATTAGGTGACGCGATTGCATTTGGATGATGTGATCGTCACTTTTTTTTGATTGCATGTACGCTCCCAGCAGGGGTGTGCTTATATTTAAAATTCATATATATGTGTTTATACAACGGGTCGGCACCCATATTTTCCGAGCAATATACGAAGCCGTTTTTACATAGCTCCGAAGCTTGCTACAACAGCCTAACGGAATCCCTAACAAACACGAAGCGCTTATATTGTCAGTGTGCCGACAGCGCTGCCTGAAATTTTGTCCTATCCACAGTGTATAGGACACTGCCGACCTCGATAACCCATTTTTCATTAACTACTACACTACTACTATATTTTAAATATTTTTGATCTTTTTACATTTTTAAATTTAAACACGCCTCTGAATCAGCCTGACAGTTATTTTTCGAACTCAACTCATTTATTAACCATTTGTTTTCTAGTTGAAGTCCTACAAGGCTTAAATGCACAACTGGAACAAGTGGATGTAAAAAAAATTATAAGAGTACTACGAAATACGCATTCAGTATATATAAAACAAATTGATGAATTAATTTATGAATCCAAACATGAAATGGAGGAGACAATGTCGAATATAACATTTTTACATCTATTAATGCTTCCTTGCGCGGAGGTGGATTTATCTGAAAGTCCAACATCTGTATCCCTGCTAATTCCAAGAATAATAAATTTAATTCGGTTTATTTGGCTTAATTCCGAACGATATAATAGACGTGATTTAATAACCGGGCTTTTCAGGGACTTAAGCAACCAAATTATTCGGTTCTGTACTGAAGTAACTAATGTAGAAAAAATTTTATCAGGCAGTTCGCGATTTGGAATTAAAATGTGTAATATGTGTATTGATTGTTGTTTGACATATAAGGGAATGTATGATGTTATATCAAAAAAACACGCTGAAATAAATACTGAAACCGGTTGGTGTCTAGATAATGCCATGATTTTCAATCATGTAGATGCGTTTATGGAGCGGTTAAATGACGTTATTGACATTTGCGAATCAATGATTGTATTTGGGCGACTTGATGAAACAGAGAGTATACCTAAACCGCAATTTGGAGGCACTAGTGGGGCAGAATTTGAAACAACGGCAGATAGCGTTGAAAACACATTTCTGGCTACACTCACATCACTATGTACCGATTCAAAGGAGTTAATATTAAATGTCCATAAAAACGAATGGTACGAGGAAGTAATTAAGTATCGGCGGACAGTTCAAAGTATGGAGGAAACTGTGCAACGTCTTATGTCAAATGTTTTTCAACATGTATGTAATGTTGAAGAAGCGCTGGAATCTCTTAATGTAATGTTGTTTTATTCATACCGCAGAACAATTCGGAAGACTTTTTTACGACAGGTTTCAAATGTTTGGCTTATGTTTGCCAGTGAGATAGATAGTACTCTGCATATGCTAATGGATCGCAGCAAGCTGCACGAAACGTGGATTCCTTATTATGCTTCACGTGCTATTGGATATCGGATCAATTTGGAACGATTAGCCTGGCTAAGAAATCGCCTTAATTCATCAGAATGGTTACCAAATGTTTCCGAGGCGTCTTTTGTTTTAATTAAATTTGAAAGTGTTCGCAAAGAATTTGATAAAGAAGTAAGAAAATCGTATGATGAATGGCAGAAAAATTGTTTAGGCGCCAATATCAACCAAAAACTAGATCGTTCTCTTCTTGTTAGAAGCAAAAAAAAGAAAGGATTAATAGAATGCAACATCGATAGAACTATTTTAACAATATGCGAGCAATCACAGCACTTTGAACGCCTTGGATTTGGAGTGCCAGGACTTGTAAGGAAAATTTATGAAAAACATGAAACGCTTCGTTTCGTTTATAATAGCGTAGTACAAGTATGTCTGAACTATAATCAAATATTATCAGCGCTTTCAGAACAGGAACGAAAACTTTTCCATGCGCTTATTCAGGCTTGTGATCGAAAGATGGCTCCAGGAGTTTTTAAGCTAACATATGGAGGGGAGCTTAGCGACGCCTATATAGCCGACTGTGCCAAACATACTAATAAATTGCAGGAAACTATGGATATATATAAGCGTGCCAATCGGCACATTGCCCGCACATGCGAAAAAATTTGTGATACTCCTATGCTAAAATTCAATTTTACGGGCGCTGTTATAGTTTCACTGTTTAAAAACCATCTGATAAACTACTCGCGGCGTGTTACCAGTATACTACGTGGATACTATAATACCATTATAGACTTATTGTTTGCCGTGTTTAAGGAATTTCAGGCGGTTATTGATGATGTAAGTAAAAAACATAAAAAATTAATAACAAGAAGAAAAGAGATTCGGTGAGCCGAAGTTTGGACACCCATGTCGTTTGCAATCTTATCATTAACAAGAAAGAAAGCAAACTTCGGCAAGCCGAAGCTTTATATACCTTTTCAGATAAATTTCCGAAATTTAAAATGTAATTTCAAAACTAAAGTAAGGGATCACATGTACATAAGTGTTTTTAAAAACTTCGAAAATCGGCTGATTTGACCCGGTTGTTCCTTTTGGAGTTATAAGATATAGATTTAAAAGCTCACTGCTATTACTACATCAAAGGATCATTTATTTAAATTTAGTTCGATATTTTAAAAAGCAACAAAGATCTGCTAATTTCATTCGATTGTTCCTAAGCCAGCCATAAGATAACGATTTCATCCTTTCAGATAAATATACTAACTGCCAAAAAAATTAGACTATTCTAAAAGTTTCAAGGCAATAGCTTAAAAACTGATCGACTTGTAGGGGTTGAAAAGGACAGACAGACAGATGGAGAGACGGACATGGCTAAATCGACTCGTCTGGTGATGCTCATCAATAATTAATGTATATAATTTATGGATCGGAGACGGTTCCTGCACTGTGTTGCAAACTTCTGGTTAAAATTATAATACCCTTTAAGGGTACAAAAATCTATTTATTTTGTTCAAATAAATAATAAATAAAATAAATAAAATTTAATTACATTAACCATTACATTTTACATTTTTACGTTTTCATTTAAGTTTTCCGATCGCTTATATAACAGCTAAATGATATAATAAAATTCTGATATTAATAAAATTCAACCCGTAACAGACAGACGTTAATAATGGCTCTTTATGTGAGAATATCGCATTAACTTTTTTTTGTTGGAATTTTATCTTAACGTTATTAACTTATCGAACTTATCGTTTTTTATAAAATTAAATTGTAAAAAATATTTAAAAAAGGAGAAGAACAGCTAAAGTCCTCATCAAATTATGAGGTTAGGTACATTTTTTTTTAGTTTTGTTATACAAAACGTTTTTTTTTTTTGTTAACACTTCTTTGGTGTCTTATTCCTAATGAAAAATCCATTGATATATTGGTCATTGAAATCGGACAACTTACAGTTACGGAATGATTTGAAAATGAATGTACTCCTGCTCCTGTGTTAACCAAGGACTGCGTACAAATTTCCATAGAATCATCATTTATTAAGCACATAGCTTAGTTTTGTTATTTGGATCTTTGCCCTTTACAGAACCTAACAATATAAACCTGGAGCATACAGGGTCCATCGCACTGGCGCGATTCCTTTGAAACGAAGTTCGGTTGTGTTAAAGCGCCGCCTTGAAAGAGCAGTATGACTAAGTCATTCAGGAGTATTAAAATTTAGGCCATATGCACCTAGTCTTTTCAAATGACGATTCCGGCATCTTTTATTTGCCACACCACGCGGTTTTAAAGCCAGAAAGCCTCCATACAGGCCCGGTACTGCAATCTGATTTGACCACCCAGATCCTCAAATGACGATTCTTTAAAGACGTCTTCAATGCTGCATCGAAAAATTTTCGTCCATCCCGATCATATACTTTTCAAAAAATCCTTTTCCACGATAAAAAGGGAAACTCTGTGATTATGAGCTCAACACTGTTACTTTCGGCGTCAATAGTACACCCTTTCTGGCCATACGCGTGCTTCAACAACTGGCTCAGGATGTACTTGACCAATATCCATGTGCAAGTTTAATAAATTTCAAATTTATGTATGTCAACGATGTTCTAGCTGGCAGCCACACGCAGCAGTCCACTGTATTAGCCATAAAGGAGCTCCGTCTGGCCCTCGAGAGTGCAGGTTTTCCACTGCGCAAACGGACCTCAAACAAGGAAAAAATTTTACAAGGAATTCCGAAGGGACACTTGATCAGGGCTGACTTTCTTAAGTTGGAATATGCCAGTATGGCAAAAACCTTGGAAATCCGTTAGCAAGCGACATCTAATAGTTTCCTTTTTCTGCCGATTGATATTTTTCTCCAAACAGATTACACCAAACGAGAGGTTTTATCCCAAATAGCTGTTTGTTCCAGCAGGATGGTTATCGCCTTTCGTCCTTCGGGCCAAAATGTTCATGCACGAAATTTTACTGCGGGAGTTGAGTTGGGACCAGCCTCTTTCGAATGATTTCGTCACAAAGAAGCATGACTTTCTTAAAGAGTATCCAACCCTGAAAAAATCAGAATTCCAAGATGGGTGCGATTCTATTAAGCGGCCAAACTGCAGTACCACGGGTTTTGCGATGCATTCCAGAGTCCCTTTGGGGTTGCCATTTTTGTTCGTGTCGAAACGACTGACGGCTGTTTCCTCCACTTTCTTTTATCCAAAACCCGAGTCGCTCCAGTAAGCTCTATTTTCATACCATGTTTGGAGCTCTGTGGTTCAGTGGTTCTTTCCGAACTAGCTGCAGCCGTTTTCTCTGAAATGCCCCCTAATCACAGACTCCACGATAGTGCTTGCATGGCTAAGCAAGCCAGCATGCACCTGGACAACATTTGTTGCCAACAGAGTTTCGAGAATCGATCAACTCACAACCAAAGAACAGTGGTTTTATGTTAAATCGGAAGATAACCCAGAAGATCTGGCAAGCAGAGGCATCTCAGTCCATGAGCTTAAGGGCAACAACCTCTCGTGGCACGAGCGTAAGTTGTTGCTTCACAACCAGAAGCAGTGGCCACTCAAAACAGAGCTCGCACAACACCGAATAAAATCTAGCATCGCTATAGCGCCCCCGAGAACTGACATTCTAGAGCGTTTTTCAGCGTTCAAGAGGGCCTTACGTGTTCGCGCTTACACATTCTGGTTTGCATTTCTCTGCCGCAGAGTTGTCTGACGCCCAGGAGACACTTATTGTGCTCACTCAGCTCCATGAGTGCAAGGCCTGAAGCAGAAAGCAACAAATGTTAGTCTCCATTGGAATCTCCAATTTTAACCCCCTTATCAACAGCCACGGGGTCTTAGGAGCAAGCGGCCGTTTAAAAACTTCTATGATGCTAAACTGTGATGAGAAACATCCAATCATCATTCCGGCAAGATATATCTTTGCAAAACTTGTGGTCCTTTTTACCCATCTCATATCTTTATATGAGGGTAATCAACTGATAATTTGACTGGTTCGTTCCAAGTATTGGATTCCTAAGCTGGGGAATCTTGTAAAGGAAACCATTCACACTTGTCGAGTGTGTGACCTTTACAAAAAGGAGCTGCAAACTCAGCTGATGGGAAATTTGCCCTGTCCAAGATCTAGATTTTCCATGCCATTTGATATCAAAAGCTATGTCGATCGAGGGTGAAAGGTTACAAGGGGGTATGTATGCGTTTTTGTGTGAATTAATAACCGAGCTTTCCATCTAAAAGCTACATCAGACTTAACCACTGAGAAGTTTCTGGCAGCCTTCTCTCGCTTTTTCGCACGACGTGGCTGTCCACACCACATACACTTTGACAACGGCAATACTTTTGTTGTAGCCTCAACGTCCTTATAGCCTCAACGTCCTTATCCAAGCCACGAGAGCTTTGATCCTGTCCAAGTACAGCCTTCAAAATTTGACCTGGCACTTCAACACTCCGGGCGCACCACATATGGGAAGGCTTTGGGAAGCAGGTGTCAAGAGCTTTAAGACACACGTCTACAAGCAGACGGCTGCCGGGAAGTACACATTTGAAGAGTTAGCTATCGTACTCGCAAAAATTGAGCCCTGTTTAAACTCAAGGCCTATTTTTCCAATGTCCGAGGATTCCACTGATATCGTAGCTCCCAGCTCCGGGCACTTCTTAGTTGGGGCCGCTCTTTTCCGTGACTGAGCCTGAGATTAAAGAAAGCCCCACTTCCATACATAACCGGCGGCGGCTAAAGGCCCTGCATCAGCAGCTTTGCTTGCCTTGACGGAGCTCCAAAAACGAAATAAACTGCAATTTACAACGCTAGATATTCAGACGGGGGACATGGTGGTGCTAAAAAAAGAACTTACCACCAAATGAATGGCGTCTTAAGCAAATCCAACTTGTGTGCCTAAACGCACATGGCATGACCCGAGTGGCAGACGTTCATACCGCACGGAGCGTCATCCTTGAAGATGATCCGCCTCTCAATGGACGCCATCAACCAGAATTATCGAATAGCAGACAGTCTTAGTAGTCCTAAGTAAATGCTATCCTGTGTTGTCAGTCCTCATACATGTCACGATCATCCGCATCATCCATAACACCTAACTCTTGTCTATTCGCTTCCACACACAGATTGTTGACGATGGCGCCAACCACCCACTAGCACAGGTGCCGCGTTTGCCGAGGGGATCACGTGCTAAGGAAATGTCAACGGCTCCCGGCGCTGAAGCGGTTCCGCGCTGTCCTCATCAATCAATACTGCGCAAACTGCCTTGCTCACGAGCATTCGGGCCAATCCTACCGCAGTAAGGACAAGTGCCACGTCTGCAATGGAGATCATCACACCCTCTTGCACTACCAAGAGCCCAAATAGCAACGCTCATCGCGACCCCAAAAGCAACAGCAGCAGCAGAGAGCGTCGTCGACGATGTCGCTACGCTCAGCGTCACCGATGGAGATGTTCCCGTCCCGCAGTCCTACTACAGGGCCATCGTGCGCCTCTATCCTGCAGCGCACGAGTGTGGGCATCTTGCCGACGGCAAGAGAACGCTTTTTTGCAAGAACATTTCTTCTTACTTTGCTTTGAAGAAGCATTCATGAAATCAGGACGATATTATTATCAATTTTGTATTTTCGGGAAGAAACGATCTTGAAGTCGAAAAGAATTTACTCTCAATTCTAAGCATTTTGGCGAGGGACGCGAGGGGAAAAAAGAGAGAGCAAAAAAATGTAGCCTGTGCTCTCTCGGCATATTTGAGGTATTAGACGAATGACATGAGGGGAAGAGAGAGAAAGACAAAAACTGCACTCAGAAAAGTTACTTTTAGATTTGGTTTCTGCCACACGTATCGTAGTATTGTATTTATGTTTTCGAGGGCTTTTTCTGATTTGCCAGACTGGAGCGTTTGGTAAAGTGTTTGGTTAATGCGCTGGCGGTCCAGGGTTCGATTCACATACAATTTAACATTTCCTATCAGATTTCACGTATTAAATTACAGATGTATGTATGATGTTACAGATGTAAATGTAAAATTAAGAATTTCAAAAGCGCTAACAGAATGCAGGATCGACACAAGAGAAAGAAGTATAAGAGATTAAGTGGGAGTGGAGAAATTCAGAGAAAGCTTTCGGCAGAACGGGTATTCACCGCTTAACGGGACACGGATGCGCTGAGAAAGGAGTTTGGGCGGGAGAGAGGGCTGCTGAATGTCAGCTGCAGGAGGGTATAAAAGGGCGAGGCAAGTCTTGAGGCGGGGGAGACAGTTGTAGAATTTAGAGTAGAGTAGAGGAGTAGTAGAGGAGGCAACAGAAACGGCAGCGGTGCAGGAGGCAGCGCAGGCCCCGTTGCAGATGCAGTCTCCGGATGTGGAGCAGGTGAAGTTCATGTCGCAGTGGATATAGGGAAAGTAACTCCTTGGGAAACGAGCCATGGATTACTTCAGGGGCAGTCAATTGGGGAGTTTTGAAGCAGTGGCCGCAGAGGCTGCAGCGGTAGACAAAAAGGCAGCAGAGAAGGCAGCAGAGAAGGCAGCGGAGGAGGCAGCGGTTGTGGAGCAGGTCGATGGCAGTTAGTGGTGAAGTTTATGTCGTAGTGGGTATAGAGCGTGAGCAGTGAAAGTGACTCCTTGGGAAACGAGCCAAGGATCACTTCAGGGGCTGTTAGTTGTTGGAGTTTATGTCGCAGTGGATTTGTGAGTGACCAGTGACCAGTGCTAGTGCTAGTGAAAGTGACTCCTTGGGAAGCGAGCCAGGGATCAATAAAGTGGACGGCAGAACAGAGCAGTTTTATCAGCTGCAATCAAGCAGTAAGTCTTTGGGAGGATTCCCTTTCACCAAGCGAGTCCAGTTTTTACTACTTTCTTCCACTTCGTACTTTGTGCCCAGGCGGACGGTGAGTTTACCAGCGCGTCAGCTTAGCGGGAGCATCTGGAGCGTGCAGCACCAGAGTATTTAGCGGAGCGAAGCTTAGTGAGGGTATCCGAGTGCGGGTAGCACCGGAGTATCTGGCGGAGCGTAAGCACGGCGTGATCACCAAGACGGCGTTGGCAGGCGAGTCGGGCGTGCTCAAATATATACATTGTGACGATCCGAGGCACATATCGTCACAAACATATTGAAATAGCAACAAGCCACAACCAGAAAAATACAGAACACAATAAAACACGAAACATCCCTCCCAAACTGAGATTTATGCAAACGGGCGCCAAAATCCAAATTCACGGTCACACAAATCAATATTTAAAATCTCTTTGACAAGAGGCGGGCACACGCAGCCGGGCCTATATAAACAGCGCTTCAGCTCAGTCAGGCTCACTTACGTTCCGACGAGGAACACGTGCACGACGATCCGCAGCCCATCCAGCGAAGACACCAACTACAGAGAACAACGGCAGCAGCACTCGCAGCGAAGACACCAACCTCGGGGCGCGACGAAGTTAATCTCACCGAAGACGCCAACCAACTAAGGCCCACGAAGGAGCCACAACCTTTACTCAACTGTTACTCAGTCTTACTTATTATTAATTAAGTTAAGTAATATCTAAATATAGACTTGTCATCTACCGAGCGCGCCTTCAGTGTTATACTTGGGGAACAAGGAGGTAAATGATCTGATAGGCCTAATCAAATAAAATATCTGTCACGAACCCTGACCAACGACGAGCTACACCGCCTCCCGAACAGGGGTCGTTAAAATATTTACTTAAATCTAGACCCCGGTGTTCTTATTTTGGCACAGCGCCGACAAATATAAACTTGTTGCAGCGAATCCTGCACAAGGCTGTATGTTCGTTGATGATGTACTAGCCAAGTCCCATTCTAAGCAATACGTAATATCATGATTAGCGAGCTCCGTTCAGCTCTTGAATATACAGGGTTTCCACTACGAAAGTGGACTTCCCACCATAAAGCTCTTTTGAACACAGTACCAGTTGATCATCTGCTCAATTCTGAGTTCCTGACGATAAAGGAGGCAAGCACAGACAAAACTTTACGTATTCGGTGGAAGGCCACATGTGACCATTTTTATTTTATCGCTTCGCAACCCAATTGCATTTCCACTTACACGAAGCGGAAGGTATTATCCCAAATAGCCAAACTCTTTGACCCTGCAGGTTGACTGGCCCCTTTCGTAGATCGAACAAAACTGTTTATGCAAGAATTGTGGCAAAGATAAATAGCCAGGAACGAATAGCTTTCCAGTGACCTGGTTTAAAAAATTGCAAACTTTACTACATAGCTTTTCGAATATAAATAAAATTCGAATTCCTCGATAGTCGCAAAACTTGTTTTTAAGCATAAACATTAAAAGTAACAGAGGACAACGCGCCCCAAACTGTGACCTTTAATTCCAATTAAAATACAAAAACAATTTTAAATACACAAAAAAAAACAGAAAACTAAAAAAAAAAAAAAAAAAAAAAATCAAAATACTGCTTATAAATCTAAGACAGAAAATAAGAGATAATGAAATGATAAGAGAGAGAGGAATACTAGAAGTTTCACTTCTGTCGTGCGTACGCTGGACACACCCCTTTTATTTTTTTTAATATATATCGTATTAAAGGTGACCAATTTTTAGTTTTTAACAAAACACACTATTATTACGCAATTTTGACAATTTTCAGGTCAAATTTTAAGAAAACTAGGAAAACATATTTTAATTTTACTTTTTAATGTACTTAATACTGTTTGCTTCTTGTTTCTGCAGCTAATAAATTATTATTATTACTGTCCTTACAATTTCTCAATGTTCTTTGTATATTTTTTTAAATTGAATTCAATAAAGTCTTGCTGTAGCTTTCTGCAGCGCCCATACACCTCGAGGCAAGAAACGAAAAAAAAAGGCACGGTTTCAGAAATTTTTTTATGGGCGTGCAGCCCTTGTTTAAAATACTCTTCCCTGGTAACCGCATAGCTGTTGAAGGAATGTAATTTAATACTGTTTTGACTGATATTTTTTTTGTGTTAAGGCAAATACTGAAATAGTCTGTCGACTGACCAAGGTCTGATCTAAAAAGTACAAATAAACTACACAGTTAAATTAGCAGCTAGATTAGATTTTACAATTGTATGCGCACGTGTACATTTACGGAAGGTAAACAGGCCAAGTCAATTACTTGACTTTCTTATGATCGCCGCAGGTAAGCACAATTATTATTTGAACACGTGTCTAATATAAAAATTGCATAACTCGACCTAAATCCAAAGTTAAAACGTTCAAAACAGTCTTTCCCTCCAGGGAGGCCTGGGCGGCAAGTCCCTTTGGACAAAATGACTGCATACATTTCTTCACAGACGGCTTCAAACTCGACAATCGAGTTGGAGGAGGAGTCTTCTGCGAACAACTCAGTACTAAAATACATTTCCGTCTTCCGGACGACTGCAGCGTTTTTCAGGCAGAGATTCTCGCCATAAGCGAGGCTCTTAGTTGCCTACGCCACTCTAGCCTTATAAACGGAGAATAACCATTTCCTCAGACAGTCAGGCAGTAATAAAATCACTTCGCGCGCTATCCTCAAACTCGACGATAGTGAACAACTGCCGCAAATTTCTTCAAGAGATGGCACAGCAGTTCGTTATCTCCCTAGTCTGGGTGCCAGGGCACCAAAATATTGAGGGGAACGAAATAGCTGATAAACTGGCCAGACGCGGCACCACCACACTTCTCCTTCCAGACAAGGAGGACTTCCGTATGCCCCTAGCCACTTTTAAGCTCAGGACAAGGGAAGTTTTCAAATCCCTTAAACAAGAAATGTGGAACAATACCACACACTGCAACATCAGTCGCCAAACATGGCCTAACGTTGACGCCAAACGCACAAAAATGCTTTTTAGTCTTCACCGCACACAGTGCTCAGCTGTGATTAGAGCAATCACAGGCCACTGGCTCGTAGGAGCCCACGCATCCCGACTAAACGTCCTCAACAACGACTTCTGTAGAAGTTGCCAAAACGAGGAAGAAGTAAAATCAGTAGAGCACTTCTTCTGCTCCTGTGTGGCCCTAATCAGGCGCAGGAAAAAGTATATAGGGGATCCACAATCTAGCTGAATTAGCAGCTGTCCCCCCGAAGAAAATAGCAGGTTTCATAAGAGAAACGGGCTGGGAGTCTTTCTAACTTTGTGGTAAGAGGGTATCAAAGATCCATTGCGGTATCACAATGGGCCAGTGATGGCCTAAGTGTGCTGACCTTGTGTTAGCCGCCGTCCTAACCTAACCTAACCTAAAACAGGTACGACCGCAACGGATTTCTCTGATGCTGCTTGTGTTGAGCTAAAAAGCTTTTTTATTAGCTATTGTAGAAGTAAGAAAATTTTGTTGATTCATGTGCGAAAGTAACAGTGTGTATTTTGATTCTAGCGCGAGAACAAATAGAGCGATTTATATAATGTGGTGTATGCAATAGCGAGATTAAAATCAGAATACTTTTCAAGGGCAGCATGCCGATTGCTAGGCCCAAAATACAAGAAGACGTGACAGCAAGAAGACGAGAGAGAGCGAGAAAACGAGAGAGCGAAAGCGATAGAGATGCTTCGAGAGATATAAGTACAAATTATTTTTAAGCCGAGTTATATTTTTATTTATCTATTCCTCCAATCCTGCTTAGGCAAATAAGAAGAAGAGTTATTTAAGTTTATATTTATTTATTACTTATTTTACAATTGTTTTTTAAACACAGCTATGGCTGCGGAGTACCAATTTTAGACTGACTTAAGGGTCCGATCCGGCCACAGCTTGAGGCCTTTGCCTGCTAGCAGCGCCGTCACCAAAATGCTAAGTCAGCACTTGGTATCCGGCTGCCGCTGAAGCGCCGGGTCAGCATTTGGTATCAGGCGATGGGGCAATGGCACCCAAAGTGTGTATTCGGCAGTTTCCTTACTACGCGTGTTGGCCACCAGGTATGGCCTGCAACTCGACAAATTCTGCTCATAGGAACTGGGCGTGTTAACTCCTTCCTCTTTTAAGGGGTCGCCGTCCCAGTGACCTGCTGGGTCTACGTCGCCATTGGTTCCTGGTTTGCCTTGTCATCTGGTCCTGAGAACGTGGCTCGGCCAAACGGTGGAGCACAATAGGAAGGAGGCAAGTATAGCGAAGGAGTAGCTGAGGAAGGAACCCATTGTAAATTTTTCTCTAAGGATCCCAATGTGGTGGAGATTTCTCAAGCTCAGTTCGTGGAGAAACGGGAGACTGAGTTGATTCTGATGAGCGGTAATGTTTACCAGGGTCATGGCTGAGACCGCTTTTTCCTCGAAGTTCCAAGTTGGTTTATATACCAGGTACCGTTGAGTGATACCTTGTTAGAGTAGGTTACAAGGTATGAGCCAGATATTTCTTGCTTAAGACCGAGGTCGTCAATGATGGTCACTTCGGCGTTGTTAATGATGAGGGTACCGTGGTCCAGTATAGTAACTGGACTCAAGTGACCTGGTAGGGTGGAGTCGTGCAGTCGTGCAGTCGTTGTGCAGTCACCCCGGCCACCATCAGTTGTGCGTATGTATCGCCTTGGAGTTCTTTGCAGAAGGTAGCGCCTACTGTAGCTTTGCAGACCATTCGTGCTGCGCAATCGGCGACTAGGTCTCCATTCTCGAAGTCTAGGAGCTTGTTGTGGTGCTGAACCGGGTAGACTGTTATCTTTTTACATACTAGCTTAAAGTTGGGGAATTTAATGAGGAAGTGGATTATTTCTGAATTTTGAAAAACGCTTATGCTAGATACTTCTAATATTTCTACTAGGCTTATGTTAGTAGGCTGTTTGTCTTTGTATTCGCTTATGTTGCTGCTATCCAGGATAGCCGGGTTAGGCCCATCAAAATATTTTCTAAATCTGTGATAACAATTCTGTTTTTTGCTAAAATGATTTCTAAAAGGTGTGTCTCTTCATCTCTGTCTACCTTTTGAATTTGGTTCATAGAATTGGTAAGTAAATTTAAACGTTCTTGAAATATAATATTTAACTCAGATTGTCCTTTTTCAGCGTTAAATAATTGTTATTGGTTATTAGTTAGTTATTTAGTTAATAAGTTAGTTAGTTATTTGCTCCCAATCATTAAAGTCGGGAGTTCCTGCAATGACTTAAAGTGTTGTTCCGATTACGTTAATGCTCCTAGTATCTCTGTGGTGAACCTTAAGGGTATCAACTAATTTTCGAATGTGTCCCAAGTCAGTGGTTATTACCTGAGTCCTGTGATCGTTCGCGAAGGTCTTTGTCATTGCTCTCGTCTGGTCCGCATAGTCCTTGTACGATGTTAAGTTCGTTGAATGTCGTAGGTATCCGTAACTATCCCAAATTACAATGTCACCGAATAAATAAATAAAATTATAAATTAAATTAAGATTATTAAGTAGAATTGATTTTATCGTTTCGGAGTTAAGTGACCTCTCGTTGTCACAGTAAATTTTTGTGTTTGGAAAAAAATGTATTACATTTAATATTGGGGCTTTTACATCACCGATGGCCCTTGAGGTTATTTTCTGCACTATAGCGAATTTGGAAAATTTGTCAATACATGTCAGAAAAAGATTTCCATCCGTTGAGAATATGTCGATGTGAAGAATTTCCCCTGCGTAAGAGGGTATTGGTGTTTGGCCGACCCTCTGTTTGGTGGAGCGGCGGCTGTACTTGGCCATGGAACAGATTTTACAATTTAAAGTAACTTCTTATGCTAGCCTGAGCATTTTTGGAAAGAAATAGCCCCGTTAAATTTGTTTGACATTTTCCTAAGCAGCACGGTGGGCTCTATTATGCTCAGTAACTATTTTTAATCTGTTATGTCCTGCACAAAACTTTTGAAATACTTAAATGTTGTGCTTGGGAATAACTCGATTATCTTATGCTGAACAAAAGTTAGGACTGGGAGGACCTCCGGATTAATTACATATTGAATCGTATTAATCAGGTTATTGCGATCTGAGAACTTTATTATGTGTCTCATTTTGGTTTTAAATAAGATAAAGTTATCTACAGACGAACTGTTTTCTTCCTCGATTATAATCTGATTTCGGAAGCAGTTGACCGGGTTGTCGGTCGTATCAATGGTGTAGGAAAGCGATTGCTTCCTATGTTTTGTAGCCGCGTCCGATTCTGGGGTGTCTTGTAAGACGTTTACATTTTGGCGGGACAACGCGTCCGCTACAAGGTTTTCTTTGACTGGCTTATAAATTACTTTTGCTCCGTGATCATCGATAATACCTTTCCAGCGTTTTAGTTTCACATTGGGATTTTTATCTGACACAGCGAACGTTAACGGCTGGTGATCAGTATAAATGTGGAAATCTTTTACTCCGTATAAGTAGTTGCGGAGATTTTTTAGGGACCGAAGTCTTTTTCGTTATCATGTAACGTGCGAGATATCATGGTAATGGGTCGTCCCCCTTCGGATAATACCGCCCCCAGACCAAGACCTGAAGCGTCCGTTGTTAAATCAAACGGCTTCGTAAAGTCAGGGTATGACAATAGGACATTTTCTGATGCTAGGATTTCTCTTAACTTATGAAATGCGTCCCTATGTTGTTAAGTCATTTCGATATCAATTTTCCTCCATTGATACTTGCTTACTTTTCCATTTTCCCCTTTTAGCATTCCTGTAAGGAGTCCCGCTATAGATACAAAACCTTTAACAAAGCATCAATAGTAACTAGCTAAACCAAAAAAGGATCGGTGATTGAAAAGGGTTTTTGGTAGGGAAAATTCCTTGATAGCCTTGAGCTTTTCAGGTGAGGTTCCTAAGCCCCCTTCTGATACTATGAATCCCAAATATTCAACACTTTTTAAAATTTTTTTTTTATTTTTCTTGGACACTCTCATGCCTGCTTGTAAGAGTTTCTCGAGAATCCAGTGAATATCATTAACATGGTCCTCCTTTGTTTGAGAAAAATTTATTACTTCATCATATACGTAGCATGTGTTTGAAATTTTTCCCCTTAATACATCATCAATAGCCCTTTGAAAAATGCTCGGAGCATTTTTTAGGCTTGCCAAAATAGTGAAAAAGCAAAAATTTGATTAAATTAAAAAAAAAATTTACGATTTCTTTAAATTTAAATTATATTAAATTTTCGTTGATGGCTTTAAATTTTATTGCATTGTGCACGGGTCTATATGACTCTACATGTATTTTTACATAAATGTATGTATAGCGCACGTGAAAGGTTAGGTATATGGGATCTGTGCTACTAATTTTAATGGGTAATATCTCGAGAAAGCGAATTTTCCCAGATATGTGTTATATACCAAAAGTTGAGCCATGTCCAGGGCTATATGGCCTTGAGTGACTATCAAAATCGTTAGAGCCATTTTTAAGAAAACTTCAAAAACTTAAAAAAAAAATTACTTTTAATTATAAATTCTTTAATATTATATTTAGATAAATAATGTCAAGGCAAAGCTATTATCATTTCAAAATACCTTTCAAACGACATATAGCACGTTTCTGTAGCTTTAGTCGTTTAGAAGTTATGGGCGCGGAAAATCTAGCTTTTTTAGCGGTTTTCCCGCCAAACTAGCGGGAAATCGAAAAAGTTGTAGAACAAAAAATGTTCAGCTCGAGCTGTTTAACAAAATAAAAGTAGTTTCAGGACTTTAAAACAAAAAAATTGACACACAGACAAACAGACAAACAGACAGACAGACAAACAACAGGACAAACGTTTTCATTTCGGAAAGGCCGTTGAAATCTTGTTTATTTGAACGGAGTATCGGATCAGGATGATCGAGGTGTCATTCGACGCGTATTTAAAGCTAGATCACAACAACATTAAAAATTTTGGGATTTTTGCTTCACCGGCCCCAATGGCTCCAATTTTCAAAATTTTCAATTTCGCACTTTCACTCTAATTTCTCCTAAACTAATCCGTTTTTGAGTATGCAGTTTCAAAGAGGTTTACAATACCTTTCGATTAAGATATAAATGGTTCTGATCGGACTATCGTAGCAGATTTTCAATTCTACGGCTGTATATAGTAGTCTCCTTGCGCACCACAGTCTCGGTGCTCATCGTCACTACGTGGACTGCCGTCCACAGTGATAAAGAGCTAACAAATAATTAAAATTATGAGCTAGCAATGATGTTGAGCAATGGCAACGTGGGCCATCAGCTCGAATTGTACATAATATTATTTTTTTGGGGTTTTTTATAGGTATTTATTTCTATTGTTTAGCTTATGTAGAATTATCTTATATGCGGTGGTATAAGTTTGTGTTTTTTAGAAATTGTATAATTTTTGATATCTAGTGGGTTGGTGTTATTAAATATTTGTTGTCTTTGGATGTTTAGCGCGTTGCAAGTGGAAAGTAGGTAAGTGTCTTATTGATACAATGTCGTTGCAGAGTGTGCAGGTATTGGTATGGTTTAGATCGATGTAGTGTGTGTGGGTTATTTTGGTGTGTCCAAGTCTGAGTCTTGTTATTTTTATCTGGTCTAAACGTGAGATGGATAAGTGGTTGTGTTTTGTGAAGTGATAGCTGTTAAATTGGAGTTGGTTAATTGACTGGTACCAGGCTGATGCCTTCAATATGTATGATAGTGTTTTTGCTTGGTGTGTGTTTTTTTATATATTTTAGTATGTCATTTGTGTTAAGATTTTCAATAGTTATAAGTGGTTGTTTAATTGCGTATTTTGCTAGGGTGTCCGCCAGTTCATTTCCTGGTATTCCTACGTGGCCGGGTATCCAAAGTAGTTTGAATTTGTTAGGGAATTTTTGTAGCAGGTTGCGAGCGTGTGAAATGTTTTCTGTGAATAGTTTCCGAAAAATTTGTGGTGTTGTGTTTTTTGTTGTTGTATGTACTTAGCGTTGTGTCAATTTCTAACATAAAGTATAATTTACTGGAAAACTCATTTGAAATCACTTTTTTCATCTATAGTGAAATTGTTTTTAGAAATTGATACGCACAATATTGACATTATTCGCCTCATCATAATTCGGTTGTGTAGTTATGGCTTCTTGGACAGGAGCCTCTAGTATCTCATCAAAATCCTAGATAAATGAATATGTATTCCCATGTCAATTTCCAAATTTAATTCGATGTTAATTAATAAATTAATTAATTCGAACAATGCAATAATGGCATATCAACTTACAATTTCGGGGGCATTATTTCT
>VNJO01008679.1:0-22698 GCA_008042535.1 Drosophila tani | reverse complement strand
AAGCACAGGCAAAAAACTTTTAGAACTAGCTATTCATAAATAATATGAATCAAATAAAAACACCTCTTAACGAGGTGAGATTAAAGTGACGATGGCACATTCAACTCAAAAAATTTCTGATACCAAATTTTGTGACGATTAATAGTTTTTAATTAGTTTCAAAAACGGCACGCTGCCTGTTTTGCCTTTTTAAATTTTTCAGCTAAGTGCCGATTTTGAAACTAATTAAATACTTTTTAAGTATTTTTGTTTAAATAACTATTGATCGAGGTGTCATTCGACGCGTATTGAAAGCTAGATCACAACAACATTAAAAATATGTGAATTTTTGCTCCACCGGCCCCAATAGCTCCAATTTTTAAAATTTTCAATTTCGCACTTTCACTCTCATTTCTCCTAAACTAATCCGTTTTTGAAAAATGCAGTTTCAAAGAGGTTTACAATACCTTTCGATCAAGATATAAATGGTTCTGATCGGACTATCGTAGCAGATTTTCAATTCTACGGCTGTATATAGTAGTCTCCTTGCGCACCACAGTCTCGGTGCTCATCGTCACTACGTGGACTGCCGTCCACAGTGATTGAAAACACTATTGTATCATGTTTTGGAACTGAAAGCCTTCCATCTTTTCGAGTTAACAACTATGTATATTGATCTAGAAGTCAGACGGAATAACGTTTAGACAGTTTTTTTGCAACAGAAGTCTGCATAGGAAAATCTTAACATGTTCTAGGCTGTAATTATGCTAAATTATGCATCGACGTTCATTAGAAAATGGAAGCAAAGCGCGCTCTGGATACTCTGGACCAACGACTCGTCGTTAACCCCTTTCGAGGTGCATGCCCCTGCTCACACATGCGAAGAGGGCCGGGCTGGGCTAATCGAATGACGAGTCCGCCCGCCGGAGATCGAAAGACCCACCTGAGCATCATTCAAAACATATTGGGAGCGAATGATTTGCATAGAAAGATGAATATTTATGCCAGACACTTGCGAGTCGCGAATGGAACACGGAAAGAGGCGGGAAAGGCTGGAAAGATGACACATATGGAAACGGTAAAAGCGCCATCGCCTCGTGTTTGATTTCAGGCTCAGTTGGGAGGTGGGAGTGAGATGGGGAGAAGCTCGTTTGAATGCAGTCCACAGTGGGAATGTTGCGGTGTGTGTGTGTGTGTGCCAAGCATGTTTGTGTTGGTGGAGTCTGCATAATCCAGAAAGTGTTAACGAACAGGGCGGTAAGAGGGTGAGAGTTCGGGAGGGAGGCTGTGCTCCCAGCACGGAAGTTGTTGGCGGCACAGTTTGCCTTGCCCCATCTAACCCTAGATCCCACCCACCCCTTTTATTTTCCTTTGCTGCTTCGTTCGCAACTTCACTTGCTTGCATTTTGTAAATATTTGTTTTTGTGCTGAGCGGGGGGGAGGAGCGGGTGGGAGGGCGTATTTGATCACCAGATGTAGCACACAAATAATGCTCACAGCTGTATGTGGAATGGACCAGGGCTGCACACACTGGAATCTGGACTAAATGCTGTTTACACTTGCCATCCCACTCCGGCTTTTCTACCTACTCTACATAAGTACATATGCTTGTGTGTAGGTATCTGCACTTATCGCCTGCTGTTGGGCAAATATGACAACAAATATGAGGCAAATATCTGCATATGCTGAAAACTCATTTGCCTGCTGTTTTCTTATCGCTTTTCTTGTCTCTCGGGCCGATAAGCAATGCAAATATTTTCTTTTCTAATGAATCAGCATAAAGAAAACGCACGCGAAATGAAAAGACTAAATACTGCACGAGGCTCTGAAAACATTGATTTTATTATTATTAAAGTTATAAACCATATTACGAAATACTAGAATCGACATATTATTAAAGATTCTTCAACTGAGCATCATTTGATTTTTATCTAAACTAGATTATTTTCGTGGTTTTTAAGGAATGTTTGTTTTATTTTAATTGATTCGTAGTTGTTAATGTATTATTGCAGATTATCCTGATATATCCTTAGAGGGAATTATGACATTGATTATGTTTTGCTCAAGACAGACATGCCTAAAAGCCGATCATCCAGAATGAGCTTACTAAATCAAAATCTACACATCGGGTTTTTCGATTTTTTTCAATTCTGTCTCGCACTTTCTCGGGTTCCGGGCTTGAATCCGCTTGCCCAACCATGGTCTACGCAAATAGTCCGATTAGTATTTTTGCCATAGGAAAATTTTAACAAAACGTTGTTCTTTTCGAAAATAAAGGAATCATTATGGAAATCGGCGAGGAATGGAATACAACAATACCAAACTTGACGACAACAACTCCATAGAACGAACAGAAGGGTCAAGTTACCACATCCTTTTTATACCCTTGCAGAGGGTATTATAATTTTGTCATGATTGTTGCAACGCAGTGAAGGAGGCATCTCCGACCCCATAAAGTATATATATTCTTGATCAGTATCACCAGCCGAGTCGATCTAGTCAACATTACTAAAATGGTTCGATTTTCAATGATCCAATTGCAGACTGCAAGGGTATACCAACTTCGGTTTACCGAAGTTAGCTTTCTTTCTCGTTTTTTATTATTTAAGACAATCGCCTCTAAATAAGTTTGCTTTATCTATGAGCTATCAAAGGAGCGATTGAGACTAATTGCAATATTTTTCCACATTTTCCCAATTTCTTTGCTTGGCGAAAAATATTTCCTGTTAAGTGCTCTAGAATCGTGAACCGGTCTGTAGGAGTGGCTGACTCGGTTCAGTAGATCGCATATCTGGCAACCCAGCTCACAAAGTGACTCATCTGCTGGCAATGCTGCTCGAATGCCTCGAATGGATCACGAAAAAAGACAGAGACGGAAAAGCGAAGCGAACTCTTTGCCACACAAAGAATATCCATTACTCATAATTACAGGGATCGGCGTAGCCGGTGCCTGCGAAGATGATTGACAAACGATTATCTCCACAGATTGCGGCTAATTGCACCTGGGATTCGGAAAGTAATCCGGGGAACCGTTCGGTTGAGATCACATCAAGCCAGTTCAATCTTATCGCCGATCGGGAGTGCATTAATGCCTGATGTTGATGTCTAAAAATAATGAAAAGAAAACACAACAAAGAGCCGGGGAGCGGGTAACTTTCGGCTTTCGGCGAACATGTGGTACAAGTGAAGCAGATACAAACAGTTCCCGAACGTGCTGCCCACAAATTACGTGAAGTCCCAGCGCCAGTTCATTGACTTTGGAAAACAAAAGTCTAAGGCAAATGAAACGAGCTGAAGGCGTGGCAGGTCTTGAGTGAGCACAGGGTCAGGGGGCGTGACCGCAACAGAGTCGCGGCCTCGGACGCTTTTCGACTTTTTGAACTTGCTGGTAAGTGCTGTTAAAAGTGTCATTATCTAATGGTCGGTGTTATCCACTTAAACTATTTTCAGTCACATTTATGGAGCACGGTTGGCCTGATCTCCAAAAGTTGTTTTGGGATTGATATGCTTAAGTTCGTGAGCTAATTCTTGGCCACGTTCCGCCCGCCACTTCGAAGTTGTCACTAGGATCGTGGCTTCCAGCACGATCTTATAACAAGATGACTGACAAGACCAACTCGGAATTCAAGGGAATCTGTTCAAATTAAGGCGATTTCAATTTAAAGAATGTCTAGGAGAGCACAATTATAATATTTAAAAGAATACAGCTTGTTAAAAAATAAATCTTATACTATATCTTAGATAATTATAATTAAAATGTATTTACTTCATTTTCAGTTGAGTTCATGCTGCCTATCCTTATTCTTTGCTCTTTAACAACACAAAGAACTCTATAACGCCATAGAGAAAGCCCCACGCCGATCCCACTTTAATTTGTATAATTCCCGAGTAGCGTCAACATAAATTAGCCGGTAATGGGATGCTTGTTGCCTTGCCATCGCCTCTATCTGGTCTGGTCCGCTAGAGTCCCATGTTACGCAATGGCCACTTCGGATGACTCCATGTCGGCGTTCAATTAGCGGGCAGCTCTGCAACAGAACTCGCAATTTACTCGGTCTCGGACCTGGCATGTAGCGGGTCCATTGAATGCTCCCCGGCAATTACTCCGCCCGCATTGGAATGCGACGCCTCCTGCAGAAGAGCACCGCATCGGCCAAGACCTCGCCATTGATGTCATCGAGTCGATCTACGTGCACCGCTCTCGGATGATGCGGAGGATAAGGAAGTGGAGCAAAGTCAAAGTCTTTGTTCTCACAGGAAAAGGGGGGCTGCGAGGACCCATTCCATGTGTCATTTGTGACGACTTCTTTGCCATACGGAGCTCCCTGCGCCGAGCTCAACTGATGATTGCATCTAATTGGCTTTGCTGCTTCGTTAACTTGGCTTACATGGCACGCCATAAACCAGAGTCTGCTGCCCTCTGCTGTCGTAATCAAGAAATTAATAATCGCAGGGCGGCTGGCTGGGGACAGTGGAGCAACTTCAACTCCGACGCCAGCGAAGGCTCTCCTCTGCTAATTGCCTCTGACGTGAGGCGTGAATGATAAGGTAGATACAATGTGAGCTGGGGAAAGGTGAGCGCGTTCTCCACGTGGGTAAGTTCGAGTCCACGACGGGTTCATTGCCACCACTTGAGACCATTGAGACAGCCGAGACTCCTTAACACCCCCCAGTTTCTGAGTTGCTCAGTTTCAGAGTTAGGGTTTGGCATTCATGCAAAAAGTCTGATGAATTCGGATTGCTTAAAACGGGGCCTCCACGAGCAGTTACCAAATTCAGCGACCACTTAACAATGGGACAGAATGGAAGGGAAATTAAGCCAAGCGGCAAACGCTTAACAGATGATTCAGATACATACTAACCACTAGTCTTTCCCAACTTCCGAAAGCGATTTCCCATCCACACCTAGATGGTGTTGTTCAAAATATATACCGAAAAATGGGCAAGAGCTGAGTGGGGTTTGTTTTAGATGGGAAACTGGAGAGTGTTTACACACAACAAGTTAATATTAGAGCGAGTTGGGGTCTAATAAGGTTATGAAATTCTTAATATTTGTCTCTGCTCTGATCTGTTAACCGCAGGTTAGCCAACGGCATCCGCTAAGTTCACAGATTTGGGAATGCCTTGTTTTTAATGACCTACCAATAGTTAAGTTAAAGCTTAATAGCCACATCCACACCTACAAGTTTAGTGTCGCTTAGTCTTTTGGCAGTCGGCTATAATTTAGTCGTTTCCTCGCTCTATGAATATTAAGTTCCCACATCATCTAGACCAGCAATTACGTACGCCCCCGCTCACACTCACACTCACAACACTCGTAGGTAAAGCCAATCAGCGACAATATCGGGGTTACCCATTTGGCTCTAAACTGAACCAGCTTTCTGGGCTTCATTCATGAATGTCGTCTTACGATAATTCAGTCTACGAGCTGCGCGGGAAACAATGCAGCTCACACGAATTAGATGGCAAGTGGATCGACTAGGTTCAGGGGCTTCAATGACTCCGCCGCAGCTGTGAGAAAGTGATGACGGGCGGATTAGGAGAAACGGGAGTAGAGTAACGCGAAGAAGAAGGTGAAACCGAGTGTAATATTGAAAGTGTAGTGCTTAGTCCTCTAAGAACTGGCTAAGAACGAAGACCCACAACCATCTTCGTTGGCCCAAGAAGGTTAACAAGACACCAAGAGTGTAAAATGGGTTTTGGTTTACACGAAAGCATTTGTTGCAGTTCTGCCTGGGCACGTGTCCATCAAGAACAATAAAAAACAAGAAACAAAGAAACCGAAACACAGAAACAAATTACAAAAACCGATGCCTTGCTACCCGCTGTTTCAGTACTTGTGTTTATTTTTTCGTAATTTCCCGCTGCGAGCTAACTACTTTCATCGCCCTGCAAGTGCATTTCCAGTTGAAATTGAAACCGAAATTGTAATTGATACTGAACCCAAAGCGGAGTGGGAGTGTGTGTGGCTGGGCGACTCGCTCTTGGCCCATGTGAGGGCGGAAATGAGTCACTTGAGATGCACGCTCTAAATTGGTTTTAAGAGCTGGGTCAGTACAAATTAATTTCAATACTTTATGAGGCGAATTGAAAATGGAAATTCGATTTGGAACAAGTACATAATTAATAGAGCTGAGAGCTACAGAGATTTGGCGCAGCTCAACCATGTTGCGCAAGTCTTGCCTAAATTTCCCAATAAATATAATAACATAAATTAAACCTTAAACCTTATTAAAGCCTTGTTTCGCTTACCCTTGCTGCCTTTTAAAATACTGCTGGGTGGACCGCCTCGGCTGGATACTGTTGCCCCATTGCCGCCGATGCCATTGCTCGGCAATCCGGGGATGAAGTGATTGGGCGCTGACATCTGGCTGTTCAGCGAGGAAGTGCCGCTAAGCGAGGCGGCATCCTCGCGCAAGGCGGAGTTCCCAGCTGCTGAGGCGGCTACGACGGACTTCTTGACAGCCGGCGGCGGCGGCGGGCGAAGATGGTGGCCACCTGGTGGTGGAAGACCCGCAGGCTTATCCCCATTCCCGTTACCAACCACATCGGAGCCGGCGGCGAGTGTCTGGGAAACTGTGGCAACGTCGGGGGCTTCGTCCACGTTGTCGCGGCTGCAATTGAATTTTCTGCTGCTTCCGTTGGCAAGGCTAGCATTTAGATTCGAGTTTCCGTTAAATGTTGCAAAACTGGTCGGAGCAGCAACAGGATGTGCATGTGGATGTGGATGTGGATGTGGATGTAGATGGGAGTGCTGGTGTTGGTGGGAAGCATTTGGAGGCGCCAACTGCTGCTGTTGATAGAAGTGATTGCTAAAGTGCTGTTGCTGTGCCTGCTGCTGCTGCTGCTGTTGCTGCTGAAGCGACGCCGGCTGTTGCTGGAGCAATAGGTAATCGGTGGGAGACTTGGCGGCGGTCACGCCCCTGGTCGCCACACCTGCTCCTCCGCCGGCTGTCGCCGCTGTAGTGGCCGTGATTATTGGCATTTTGTGCCGGGTATCTAAGCTTCTATCACGCTCTCACACTCACGAATTGCTTCCAAGCAGCCTTAACCACTGACGATTAGTCTGGCCATTGCATTCAAGAGTCTTTATACAATGCTTTTTAACTTGTTTCGGTTATGCAAAGTTAAATTTTTCCTTTTTTTTCGAGAATGATTAGCTAGACTCTGAACGCTTCATCACTTGGGTCTTTTATTAATTCATTCGTCATTGAGCTTCCAAGGCAGTTTCGGGGAAGCTGCAAAACAGAATAATCAAACGAAATGCCATTAATTAGCAATATGCAAAGTAATATAAACAATTACCGAGTATATCTACAATGGTGATGACAATAATAACAGAGATATTCACCGCGAAGGGAAGGCAATAATAAATGACGCTTTGTTTATTTTGCGTTTATAAGCTTGATAAAATCTTGATCAGCAAGACTCTTCAACAGTATACATAACGAAAAATCACATAAACCTAAATAACACTAGTTTCAGCTTGAAATCAATTTCTAATGCAAGAAATGAAGAAGGAGCGACGTAGAAATAGTATAATTTCCCCTATTTGGCTACCTATTATTTGTAAAATTATTCTTTTGTACAAAATACATACTTCTATGCATGAAGATCATCAAGTCAGTGTGTCGAAGCAAAATATATGATAGCAGCAAGTCCTACAAGTTCTTTTCATTCTCTCCAATCACTTATCTGATCAACTGCATCTGAGTGTAAGATGCTTCAGAGCCATAGTCAAATATTTTGATTGTCTAACATTGTTGGGGCCTGCTCTACGGCTCCTCCAGCCAAAGTGCAGAGCCAACTATCCAGTTAGACAGCTCCAGGCCAGACACGACCACTGCAGCCTGCACAGCCAAGTGGTGGCCATCGACAGATCGTTCAGTTGGGCTACTAGAGGAGCTCCGCCAGCCGCCAGCCGCCTCACCCCGCGCTCATTGTTGACATTGCACTTAAAAAAAGTTTACTCTGGACTTTCCCATGGCAGACGTGTAATTATAATTATTTTTCTTGCACATTCCATGGTGAGTTTTTTCTCTCAAATTTTCGCCAGTTAAGGCAATTGAAATAATTTAACATTTTTGCAGCATTGCAGAGCGTCATGAAAATGTTTTTTAGTGACATTTATATATATCGCAAAAGTACCGACCTGTGGTATTTCGTTTAAAAGCAAAAACTTTCTTTGTTTTATTTGCAGTATACAGTTTTTGAAGAAACTGGTTTAGGCAGTGTTTTCATTTTCAGCCGAAATTGATCAAATTTCATAACTCTCGCTTCTGGCAAATTTACATTAATGGATAGTTAAATGGAACGATGGTTTCCCTGGGAGAAACACAAAGCCGTTGACTCACGCGGCATACAATTATGATCCAGGGGAAAAAAAATTAACTGTGCGAAAAAAGGGGCATCAAACACGACAGCCACATAAAATTCCTCAAGCGAAAAATGTACTCCAATGAGAAAAAACGGAAGACGACGCTGCTCGATGAAGAGAACTAACTGAGCGGCACAAAGGGAGCTGCGGGCACCGCCACAAAGAATTCCAGCAACAGCAAGCAGAACAACAAATGCGAGAAACAAGTTTTTCAGACCGTGCCAGCAAATCGCCAGAAACCGAAAACTGAAAGGCAACCCCCACAACTACACGGGAAAAAACAGACAAAAATCGTTTCCATGTTGTCCTGGCACAAGGAACGCTTGCGTATGAGACAATAACCCAAGGAAACCATTATTATATAAACGTGGATAATTGCCATCGCCTTTTTTAAGTTAATGCTCTCTAATGTAAAATTTTATAAGGTATATAATACTTTGTATCACTTTTTCTCTCTGCATAACAGGAGCGATCTGGCATTGGTGGTGGTTACACTTGCCTCACAAAAAGACCAAAAACAGATACCTCTTAGCCGAACCGCAAATCAGCCAGCCACCTGTCGTTTGGTGGACAACACAAACTCTACAAAGCATTAGAGGAAACCCGCGAAAGGAGCGCAAAGGGAAGGCACTGCGTTCGGAGCCACTTTCGACTGCAATCAGGCGGCGCACGACCAGAAAATACCCCAAACCAGACCGGTGAACGAGGTGCAGTCAACGGGGGCGCGGCAGCCGCAAACTGCAAAACTGCAAGCCGAGTGAAGAGCCACAAACCAAGCCCCACACAATTTCACTTCTTGGGTGAAATTCATCATCGGCGTTTATGGTCGCCTAAGGTTTTCTGCAAAGTGAGCGCCGTGCCGAACAGATGGAGATGCAGATGCTGATGTGCTGGTGGCACGTTGTCAAGAAAACGAGCCAACTTGTTACCTGGCGATCTTTTAGGACGGCCCATGACTTCCTTGAACATTTCATTTGTATTTATTTTAATAATTTCATTTTAAATATTTCAAATCATCTCCATCACTGTGAGAAAAATGTAGATAAAGAGATTGTAGATGTGTTGAGATTGGACAGATGCTGTGCATTATATTAAACCAGCTTGATCTCGAGTCGACAAATCAAATTTTCCTTAAAAACATTACATTACATAGTCTAGCCACTTCAGCAAAAACCATTATTATCATTTGGCCTTAACTAATAACATTTTTAGATGGAATTAGTCAATCAATGTGAACTTTCGTGAATCTTTATCTTTTCACGCACACCTCCCTAAATGCCATCAATCATAGATAAACTTTCTATCAATTGGTGGTCAATGCCATGGGCAAATATTGGAAAATGTCAACGAAAGACACACGCTTTTCAGTCACTTTTTAAGCAGACAGCAGCCGCTTTCAAAATTCGCACCTTTTCGCCGCGTTTGTTTGCTTATTTGGTCCGAGACCAGGGATCGAGGGATCGATCGTTGATCATCGACGGCATCGTCGAACACTTTCCATTTTTATGGCGACTTTTTGGTATTCAGGCGCTGAAAACTGCCAACGCTTTTTCCTCGCTTGCGCGCACTCACTCACACATGCACAGGCACTTGTTAACTGTGATAATATGGCCAGGTTTGAACTTGTTATTGGCTAGACGACGAACGACGTTACACACCTGCGAGCCTGCTTGTAGAAGCGCTAAAACGGGTTGCACAGGCCACGCTCGTTTTCCATCAAAGTCGCATTCAATTGCAATTCGATTTTCCCGCTGGAAAAATGCACGGAGGAAAGCGAGCGACGCGAACCGAACCGAACTCGACGGAATCTTGAAAACAAATGAAAACTGAGGTGCTCCGCGTATTGAGTTTAAAAACCTGTTGCTGCACACACACACACACACACACACACGCAAGACGAATGCACACCGACAACAACCAAGTGCACTTATGTTGCTGTTATGTGTAGTAACAAACCACGCTATTATTATTACACACTGACAAAAGTGTCAAAAGTTTAACTTAATTCTTTAACTTTACTTAAAAAAAAAACACTTAAAGAACGGGGAAAATTAACCGAAACGAAAATCAAAACACAAAACAAAATAACGCGTCGCTTAACCAGAGTGACCGCACCGACAACGATAAAAAATACTTTGCGGTCCAACAATAAATACCAAAAACTATAATTTCAGTTTTAGCTCCGTACTCAGACACGCGAACAGCGTTTGTAAGCAGTGAGAGAGAGCGAGAGGTCAATAGTCGAGAAACGGTGTTCGGCAGCGCTGTTTTAAAGGCCGGTACGCAGACGAACAAACGAAATACCAGAAAAATACCAGGTGGCGCGAAGGGAGACTTTCGGTATTTCCAGAACAGGGGGAGGGGGAGAATAAAAAATTTAATAAAACGACCTGTTCTCAACTGTTGGCATCTCACTCTCTCTTACTGTTTCTTCACACAATTCAAAAATATAGATCCCGCCAAACACAATAATGTATGCAAAAGCCAAGTCCAGGAGTTTAGTTTAGAGCAGATAAAGTTATAGTAATTAAATTGGTAGAGGCCAATTCAATAATAAGGGATTTGGGCAATATTAAACATTTGCATATATAAAGGCCTGGGAGGAAATAGGTCCCTCGATGTCATATTTGGTTATGACTTTGATGAGCACTATGAGCTGTCACGCTCGATTTCTGAGATGAAGGCGTCAGAGGCGACGGTCACCGCCCGCTGCTGCTTAGAGCAGTGTCTGGCTGGACAAATCCTTCATTGCCAAACTCGAGAAGGACATACAGAGGCCGCAGCTGCTGAGAGCAGTATCTGGGTGGACAAATCCTTCATTGCCAAGCTGGAAAATAACATGTACAGCAATGGACAGAACCGGACGCAGGAGCAGTACCAACTATAACCAAATGTATGCCAGCAAGGATCTCAGAGTCTCGCATCCATCAAGAACGAATCATTTAACCAGTCCAACCATTTTGTGGTAGCAGGAGTAGCTGCGGCAACCACCGCCACCACCCAGATGGTGGTTAATTCCACTTGGTAAAAACAGAATCACCAGCAGCAGCCGGTAGAGCAGCCCATGTCCTGGTTGTCGATCCAGGAAAGAATGTTGGACAAGTAATAGGGAGAAAAAGCGGCTGTTGTGCATGGTCGAGAGAATCTGGGCGACGGCGTTGGTGGTCATTGTGCGCCAAAAAAGCTATTCCAAAACGAAACTACAAGTCTATGCGAATTGTCTTTCAAATATAAAATAAATAATTGTAAATATAAAACAGCTGATTTAAGATTGGTATTACCGCATCATTTACCTCCCAAAAATGCCGAAGAGCGTTTTAATAAGCGGTCACACTGAAAAAAGATTAAATCTTTTTCGGGTTGCGAACTGTTTTTCTGGCTGCGTACTAGGCTTTTGCGAAAAACCCTAAAAATACCATTCGAAAAATGGTTGGAAATCCGTTGAAGGTAGTTTTATAATATTTTAATTACCTTAAAATGTCATTTATTCACTTGGCTTTTGCTTCTACATCTAATTATATAAAAACATACAAACTTAGTTATTTACATTTTAAATTTCACACTGAACAGCTTACAAAATGGGTGCGTACCTTCCCAAGCTATTCTGTAGTTTTATCTTCTCATAGCAAAATTCAATAGGGACCCTCCAGCGCCGCATGTTTGTGACGGTCTTCATGAAAAAGTGATCAGTTCGAATAATACCACTAAGTACCATGAAATTCTCCAAATATACCAGAATATATCAAAAATACCATAAAATTCTTTAAGTATACCAGTATATACCAAAAATATCGATATTCTTTTTAAAACAGCCGTTAGATTTTTATTTTCCCACATCGATGATTTCTCTGCAACATGTTGCTAATTCCAATTTTTGCCTCATCAAATTAGACTTTAAGAGCTAGAGCTTCAAAATTTGGTGACAACATTTTCATATGTTGCACGCAGATTAAGTTTGTTTTCAAATTTGGCCACGCCCACTTCCGCTTCCCAAAATCATGAAAAACGCGTAACCAGGATATTGTCGTGATATTCGGTTTAAAGTAAATAGATATGAAATAATTACATTTGTGCGGACGACCTTTAAAAATTTGAGTGAAATCGGATGATAAACATGGAAGTTATTGAAACAGCCAATGCGTGTTGCTCAACATGTCGCTAGCAACATTGGCCTTTTATGGGTGTTGCTCCTAGCAATATTTGTCTGTTTTGGGTGTTGCCCAACATGCTTTTAGCTACATTTGTTCTCATTCGTCAACATTTTCTTTTATCCATGTTTATGTGCTATTTAATTTCACCCATAATGTTTTGGGTACCGGATATCTCACAGACGGTCACACTTGACCGTAGCTTTCATACTTGTTATTTTAATTATTATCTGCAAGGGTATAACAACTTTTGCTTGCCGAAGTTAGCTTCCTTTCTTGTTTTATATAATCCACATATGTTGATAATAGGAATCCACAATGTCTCATTTTTGAGATTTCCTATCAACTCACCTTTACCCACCGCCAAAGGGGAGTTATTGAATAGCTATCGTTGGGAACCAACGCGAACTAGCCCAGGTCCTTGGCGACATTTTGGTGAGTTTGAAAATGTAAAATTCAAGCAACAGCCTTTTACATTGTTTTCAAATAAAGACGATACAAATTTAATGAAAATTTTCAGTGAACCCCATTTAAAGACCCAATAAAATAAAATAAAAAAAAATCCTTTCCTCCGGCATGGAAGTTGGTGGTAAGCAAAGGATCTTATGGTTTGCCTACCACTCTCCTAAAGCCTCCCGCTCTTGACAGTTACCTTGAACAACGAGCTTGAGGTTCAGATTGCGGAAGCCTTTTGCATCTTCGACACGCATGGCGATAAGTACATTGACACCCGCAATGTTGGCAACGTCCTCCGCTTCCTGGGCTGTGTGCCAACCGAGAAAGAGGTTAACGAGGTCATCAAAGCCACAGACTCAGTGGAATACCCGGGAGAAGCCCACTTGACCAAGTTCGTGGCCCACGTTTCCGTCCTGCTCATGGATCACAAGTAAGATAATTTCAGGTAAATGCATCATGTGCATTGGATTTCGCGTTTCCCACAGAATGGAACCGGCGTCGGCTGAAAAGATTGAGGCGGCCTTTGAGGTCCTAGACCCGGAAAACAAGAAATACCTGACCAAGCAGTATTTCGGCAAACTGATGTCCGAGGAAGGGGAGCCCTTCGCACCGGAGGAGCTGGAGGCGATGTGGCCGGTGGCCATTGATCCAATTACCGGAAACATTCCTTTCACCTTCTACATTAACCAACTAAAGGCAAGACATTCATTTTATTGCAATATGTTTCTTGCTTGAATATTTCAACCTAAATCCTGCAGCACAAGGCCAAGATCTACGAAATCGCCGATGTGGTGAAGGAGGAATTGGCCCAGGCCGAAAAGGAAAAGGGCAAAAAGCCACCACCATTAATAACGATGCCTTAAATACGGAGGATAAAACAGTCGCTTTAGCTTTTTAAATTGAGCACGAGTCAAAAGTGCAGTTAAAAACCTTTTTATATATGCTTGGTAAACGTGTAAAAATAAATGATTTCATACATCTTTAGGCTACGGCGCTTATTGCTTTTCGACAAAGTTACTACTGAAGAAACGCTTGACTGCGTTTACATATTTATTATCTATTTTAAACAACATAATTTTGCCCAGTGTGTAATGTTCAAAACTCGGCCTTTGTTCGGGATTATGCTACGATTTTAATGGCAGTAGGTGACTTAAGCTATAGGATTCTTCGATCCTGGAGTTCACCAACTCCCATGCAATGCGGATTAATTGATTCGATTTTTTTTAAAAATCGGCTGTTACTCGCTGTTACTCAGTGGTTAAAGTTGGGCTAGATCACATCATTAATTAGGAAATGCACGTTTTTTTATTTAAATATCCCGCGAAAATTTCGAATGAGAAAACAAGGATTTCCACGAAACTGGTCACACCTAAATCGCCCATAGCATGAAGATGCCAGATATAGCCAGAAAAGCTAAAACTAAAAACTTTCCTTGAAAGTCTTAAGGCCTGTGTAGATTTTTAAAGTTTATTAGGCTATTTTATATTTAATAACCGTGGTCTTAACTCAAGAAAATTGGAAAAATCAATATATCACGCATTTGCCAATCGAAAAACGCTAGATCTAGGGGGAAAATAGCTTAATTGACAGCACTGCCCTATTCACGGTTGCATTTTCCAAATTTCTCTATAATATATATATAAAACTGAGGACCACGTCAGCTTTTCAAAGAACCACGTCAACCCAAAGAAACCAGTCGTTCGGCATTACAAAGGTGGATGAGGAAATTGCGTGAGATAGCCAGAAAAGCCCGAGGCGGAGGCAATGAAGAGGTCCAAACCAGCAAAGCGTCCGAGAAGCGCAGTCGAAGCCAATGAGACAACCTAAGTAAATCGCCAGTCAGATAAAGTTCAGTGCCCGTGGCCAGCACACGGAAACGATGCAAATCTAAGTTGGGAAGCGCTCTCAACATTCGGAACCAGCACACACAAGCAGTTTATCACATTACCTGAGTTAGCCATGGCCCCCACCGCGAACACAGTTTTGATATCCGTGCCGCGGACAGCCATCACATCGAATACGCTACCCAAGCTGCGCCCCGCCCCCTTAACGGCGGCGCTGCTCAAGGCCTCCTCGCCCACGCCCTCGAGCTCGGGATACGCGTCCTCGTCGAACATGGATGACGAGGCCCTGTCGACGGTGCCGCCCAAGGCCAAGAAGCGCCGTCTTGACCATCTTACCTGGGAGGAGAAGGTGCAGAGAAAGTAAGTGCGCAGAACCTTCGAGTGCTCGGGCCCGTGCGCTTATTTGATTATTTTGTCCTCCACAGAAAGCTAAAGAACCGAGTAGCCGCCCAAACTTCGCGCGACCGCAAGAAGGCTCGCATGGAGGAAATGGAATACGAGATCAAAGAACTCACAGACAAGACAGAAATATTACAGAACAAGTGCGACAGCCTGCAGGCCATCAACGAGTCGCTGTTGGCCAAGAACCACAAGCTGGACTCGGAGCTGGAGGTCCTGCGTCAGGAACTCGCCGAGCTGAAGCAGCAGCAGCAACAGTACACGGCCAGAAGCATCGCCACCAACAACCAGAGCAACAGCCAGCCCAACGCCAGCGCAGGCGCTGAGGGCTGTGCGTCCACAATCCTTGGATCTGCAGCATCCAATGCTGACCCTCTGCCGCAGGGTACACAACAAGTGGACACACAGTCGTCAGCGCGTCTGCTGGCGGAGCAGCTGAAGAGCAGCCGGAGCATGGCATCGCTCTGGAAGGTTGTGGCGCTCTGCCTACTCTACAAGACATGCTTGGCGACGACGAGGAATTCGACGTCAAGCGCCTCGAAGAGCTGGCCGAAAGTCTGCTCGCAGATATCACAGCAGACCTGGAGACAGGCGCTGGAGCGAGCGGCCCAGCTGTTGCCCAAGATGCAAGCGACCCAGAGCGACTGCCTGGACCAGTGGTGGGGCCCGCAACAGAGTGCATGGAATCCGGCGGGCATAGAGCTGATGGCCTAATTACCGATAAGACAGAGCCAGAGCACAGCCATAGCCTGAATGTGCAGGTGTTGAACATTAATGGAAACCCCCAGCAAGCAAGCCAGCAAGCGCCATCGCCATCGCCAGCGCCAGCCTCGACAACGACGACAGCCACAACAATCACAGCTACAGCGGCCGCCTCACTTTTGCAGGCCACACCGGACACGGTATACGGCACCTACGATGCCAAGACGAACTCTATCACCATCGTGATGGACGGCGATGCGGTGCCTGTCAATGAGGCCGTCGAGGAGATCTACTGCGACGGCGTCACCGCTGGCGACGACGACACGACGGACGTGATCATGAAGTGTCCGCCACCAGCGACGTCTCCGTCGCAGGTCTACCTTAACGTGGTGAACGCCACTGAGGACGACTCGGACGACGAGAGCAGCTTCGATCCCATCCAGCGCTTTCTCTGTCCGCGAGTCAAGGCGATCTCCCCGCTGGCCAAATCCCCCGCATTGTCTCTCCACTCAGCCACCTCGGATCACGGGTACGAGTCCATACTGGGCTCCCCGACATCCACGGCCCTTACTCTGCCCATGGACGAGGAGGATTTTCCCTGGCAGAGCAACTTTGACGAGCTGTTCCCCAGCTTGGTCTAAGCGTTCGTTTCTCTCTGTTCTAATGTTAAGTTTGGCAGGCCGCCGAATGTTTAAGTATGTTTTAGATATAGGCTGTACAGAATTTCATCGTCTAAGAAGGCTTTATATATGATATTTATCGTGGAGCGCTAAGTTTAGTTGTAGGTTTCCATTTATGTTAAACACTCTCTAACCACATAGGCTATTGATTAATTGTAATGTGCTCAAAGAATTAGTGAAACCAATCGGAAAAAATTATAATTCAGAATATAAACCAAACCACACCACAGCCCAATGCGTATTTACTTTGTTTCATCCTTAATCACCCCATCTACCAGGCCTATGGATCACGCCACTTTTTCTGACGTAATTACGACGTAGATAATGGACGGTTTAAAGTACAAACAAACATGAGTCATAATAAGAAGCCTTATAAAATTTTTAAAAGTACCGCGTGGTGAAACCGAAGAACCAGTGAACCACCCAGAACCAGATTATCGAATGTTAATCGATTAGATTTGCTTTCGAAGTGACCGTTTGGCGGAAAACTTAAAATCACACGCTTATCACTTTCATTCAATTCTGAAAAAAGTCGATTTAATCGATTTAAAATCGAAAACAAAAAATTAATGATAAAACAAGAATTTAAGGTAGATTTTTATGCAGTTAATTTAAAAATGTTACTTATTAACATTCCTAATTATTATGAATCGCTGGTTTGTATACATTTGCAGTCTGCAATTGGATCATTGAAACTCGACCCCTTTTTGTTATATTAAAAAAAATCAAATTTTGTAAATTTTGTAATTTTTTTTTTGTAAACGGTAACAATGAGAGTCGTAGTTTTATTCTATAAAATGTACAACAGTTAACTTAACCTGCAATACAGTTGGATTATTACATACCGCAGTTTCTCTTCCCTCTCTCTGGGATAGCGCAAATCGGAGTGATTCTGCGCGGCTAAACTTGGCTTAACTTTGGCCTTATTAGTGTGACCTTGCACAACAACTTCAAATATCTCACACAAATAATACTAACTCTGATGGCGCCTAATTCAAACTTAACTGACTATCGATAGCCACTAATCCGTTCCGCGACAGGCAGCTATATGATATAGTAGTCCGATCTTAATGAAATTAAAACAGTAATTCTAAAACCGTAAAAAACTGCTATATCTCAAAATTAAGAAAATATACGTTTAAAAACAGAGAAGTTAAAATTTTTTTTAAGAATATATATACTTTATGGGGTCGGAGATGCCACCTTCACTGCGTTGCAAATATCATCAAATTATAATACCCTCTGCAAGGGTATAATTATAAGTGGAAAAGATGTAATGATTTTTAGTATATTTAAAATATCATATGTTAAAAAGAGTATTTTAATTTTATATAAACAAATAAAACTGAACAAAAATATTTCAGTTTGCCACTTTTTGGCTAAAGTTTACCTTTCTGGAGAATTGCCCATATGTTTTCATTCAGTATTTATAATCCATTGGTTCTTATTGGTTGTTTGTCAACATTTTTAGCCAGTAAGGCAGTAAGGTCTTTATTTTAATTGAGTTATATTACTTTAAAATAATATTTTCAAATCGCCTTCTAGAGATGCGTTTTTTTTTAAAGGCCGATGCATCGATTCCTTCAAAATGGAATCGATTTTTTCACTCATCCCTAAACATCGACTAAATCGATTTTAAAATCGAATTGTCAACAGCTCTACAAACCAAAAGAAATTGTAAAATAACATCAAGAACTCCCTGAAGCCAAAGCTCAAATGACGGACCCAAAGAAGGAGACCCCAGATGCGGTAACGGAGGCCGGACTCGCGCCAATGCCAATCGCCTCAAGATCTCTTGATGCTGCCACCTTAGAAGAGTTCGACGAGGACAAACCGACTCCGACCAAGGCACCTAAGAAGGCTAAGGGCCAGAAGGTCGGCCGGCACTCGGAATCCGACCTGGAGACCGAGCTGAAGAAACTGGCGCAGCGCCGCATTAACGTGGCCGGAGCACCCAAAATGCCACTCAATGGCTACGTCCGTTTCATGAACGACAGGCGCGAGGAGCTGCGACGAGAACAGCCCCACCGAACGGCTCTGGAGCACACAAAAATCATTGGCGAGGAGTGGCACCAGCTGCCGGATGAGCGCAAGGTTCCCTACATGGAAGCCGCCGCCAAGGATAAGGCCGTGTAAGACAACAAGCTTAGGAAGCTACGACGATCGATTCCCCCTCTGACATTTGGTTTGAATTTCAATTATTTTGTAGGTATCAGGAGCAGCTTCAACTTTTTCTGAAGGAACACCCCGAAATCGTGGCAAAGGAGCTGGCCAAAGCCAAGAAGGCTACCAAACTGGAGGCTTCTCCCAAGGAAAAGACTCCAAAAAATGGAGGCAACGGCGACACCAGCATCGGCAAGGGAAAGAAGCCCAAGGCGAAGCCGATAGCAGTAAAGAGACAGAGCGAGGAAGACCCTGACGACGTTCCGCTGGCGCAAGTGAAGCGAATGCCAACACCTCCGCCTCCGCCCCCAGCTGCAGTACCAGTAACAGTGCCGGCCCACCAGGTTCCCACACCCGCTCCGCGTCCTCTTCAGTCCGGCGAAATCCCTATTTACACCAACGAATTCATCGAGCATAATCGCAGTACGGAGAACGAGCTGCGCACGCTGCGCAAGGCCAAGACGGATCTGGAGCAGCAAAACGCTGTGCTCGAGCAGCATGTCGACAACACGAAGGCCGGCTATGCCAAGGTCATGGGCGAGGTAGCCGAGTTGATGGATGAGAACGCGCGCCTTGAGTCCTATGTGAAGGGATTACGCCAGAAATTGGTGTCTGCCCTCGGTGCCATCCAGCTGCCGCCATTGGAGTCTGCTGGTCCTCCTAGCGTGGACAACATTGACAAGTACATACGGCACTTGGCTGGCCTCGCTGCCCAGCAGCCGACGGGCAACAACGCTACGCTGGCCAAGGCGCGGGAAGCCCTGCGAAAGGTGGACACCGCCAGCCTCCTGCTCAAGCCCTAACTCTCTCTGGCCCCTCAAAATCTCATTCAAGACTGTGTACTTCTTAACAAAAACCTAATCTTAAGTTAATTCGAGTCGGGAAATGTATTTATCATTGTTTGTGTGTGAATAAACAATAAATGCAAACTAATCTAAATTTTGGGGAGCTCGCTCCGTCGCTCGTTTAGTTCTGCACGAGTGTGTCCTTTACTCCAGCCTCTGCAAGTTTGCCGACAAAGCTGCGATAGGACGGCATGCGCGGAGAACGAGGCGTGCTTCGGTTCCCAGCCATCACTGGGGACTCGTCCTCCTTATCATCGATCTTGTACTTCTTGCCGCGGTTGAACCAAAAGCCGCGTAAAACATAGACGCAAAACAGGAGCATGGGGATAACCATGATTGGGTGGCAGGCCAGGCTCAGCACGAGAAGAAACGTGGACATCATAAAGTTAATCACGGCCTCTGTGGGGCAGTCTTTGTGTAAAGGTTACATCTTTGATTACATCCAGATAACTTACCTTCTATGAACCAAATCGTGGCCACAAATGTATATACTCCATAGGAAATGGCCTGCAGCACACTATAGATACCGTCTAGAAACATTTTTCAATTGATTATGATTTTTTTTCGGGGTTTCCTCGGAGAAAAAATATTCAGCCCAGTATGGGATGATCGGTTGTGGAATGAACAAGTCCGACAAAGCCAACAGATCCCACATTTAGGGCTTCACATTTAGGGCAAGGGTTGCTATGTGGATATGTGGAGGTGTACATCAGAGGTGCTCAATGCTATGGCACACGAGCACATTTGTTTTTGTTTTGGCACATAGCATACGGAGCGGCACACGCCATACTTCCCTAGGGCACACGCCAATTCTTCTTTGCGTAGCGAGGCAAGCCAACAACAATTCCACAGAACTTTTTTTCTCCTCTTTGTGTAGCTGTACGTATCGAGACAAGCCAACAACAATTCCATTGAATTTTTTTTTTATCCTCATCTCACAATGCAAAGTGTTGTTGTCTTGTTCTCGGCTCTGCACTGACACTTTTTTTGTTGCGTTTTTGATAGAATTTGATTTAAGTCTAATTTTAGTTTATTGTGGACCAGCGACGCGTGCATTTCATTGGATTTCTTTGGCGTGTCGTTAAAATGAGTGATACTTTTCTAAATCAACTTTAATTTTTTATATAAAATAACCAAATAAAGAAACCAAAATTATTATTTTTTAAATTAAAAAATTTTTTTTCTCTCAGTGTTAGTTTTGATGCAATTAAACGGCGTATTCTTTTGCTTGTGTTGGTAAAGGCACTGCCGTAAGGCAATTTTGAGCACCCCTGGTGTACATCAACGAAATCGAAATCGAAAAATAAAAGTAAACAAAATTAAATGTGCTTGCTTCGCGCAGCCAAAGGTTGTTGTTCTTTTATTATCAAACAAAATAGTCGTCGCTTCTCGCTTCTCGTAAATAAACTTAAGCATTTTTCTCTTACTTCTTTTCGATTTTCTTTTTTCTTTTCTTTCTTCGTTTCTTAGGAACAGCAAAACTAAACAAAAATAAATTAAAACTTAAAAAGAAACTCGTTTCGTTTGATGTTTGTTTTGTTGGTTGGTTTTTCCAAAAGTGATAAGTTCTAAATTATAGCGTACATTTAAGGTTTTATAACAAAAATAATTTAATGAGATAATAAATCAAGGGCGCAGACTTCAAAAATATATTCCATTGAATCGGGGGCGATCCCCCCAGATCAAAGGCCATCACTAAGGTTGGTCCAACTCTCTCACAGCGTTTGGTAAAAATGAATAAGTAGAATACATGGGATTCCGGAAGGTATTTGGCTCAATTAAAAATACGAATCGCCATTTTCAGTTTGTTATTATTTTTAGAAATTTGTGTTTCGTGATTCAAGTTTTCTTTTTTTTCTTTTTCTTTTTCAAATCATCTTGTTAAAGTAATCCTTTACTTTTCGTGATAGAAGGGAGAGATACTGAGTGTGTGTGTGTGTGTGTGTGTGGTGTTGAGTGGTGGCGGGGCAACCAACTCAAAACTAAAAAAATCGAAATTCGGAGGCCTTCTCCAAGATCAACTTCAATTGGAATGCCAAATTCAATGCGGATATGGAAATGAGGATAAGGAAACTTTGGAAAACGTAAAACGTAAAACGGAAATTGTTCAGAATTCAGAAATTTCGTGGGGGCCTGCATTCAGTGCTGCCTGCGCTTCTGTGGCGTTTAGTGGTGTTTAGATTTGAAAGGAGACTCTGCTTATTTATATTACGGACATTCAGATATTGTAAGCAAACTGTTATCGGTTTCCGGTTGGTTATCCCGGCCTGCTGCTGCTGCTCATCGTTTGCTGTGGCGACGGCTGGCTGTTTGTTTGTTTGTGTGGTTGTTGTTGTTGTTTTCCCTAATTAATATAAAGTATAATAATCTCAAACTTGTCGTCTCAGATGCAAGTGCGAGGACGACGACGACGACGATGACGAGGACTGCGTCTGCGCCTGCGTCTGCGTCGGCTGTTGTTGGCGTCAGGCATCCGTTCCGTTTGGGTTCATGCCCACCGGCGAAACCACCATCATGTTGCCCGTCTTGGGCGTGTACACGCTAGCATTGGGATCCAAAGTAGAGCCGTTGTTTCCGTTGTTGGCAGCAGCAGCGGCAGCATTTGCCGCAGCCACCTGCAGTGCTGCAGCCACACTGACTGGCACCATCTGCTGCTGCTGCTGCTGCTGGGAGACGGCAATATGATGTTGTTGTTGCTGATGCTGCTGCTGTTGATGCTGCTGCTGCTGCTGTTGCTGTTGGTGATGCTGCTGCTGCTGTTGCTGCTGATGGTGCTGCTGCTGCTGTTGCTGCTGATGATGCTGCTGCTGCTGTTGCTGATGCTGTTGATGCTGCTGATGCTGCTGCTGCTGCTGTTGATGTTGTTGATGTTGCTGCTGCTGGTGCTGCTGATACTCCTGGGCAGCAGCGCTCAGGCTGAGCATGGGCGAGGACGGTCCGGGGCCAGACTGCAGTGGTGGCGTGTCATTCATGCGCAGAATGCTACTGGCCGGTCCATGTGGGCCAGTGTTCATGCACAAATTGTCCGGCATCACGGCCAGCAGTTGGGCAATCTTGGCCTTGAGATCAATGACCTCATCCTCCTTGGAGCGACGATGGTCTAAG